>JAFELO010001267.1:94535-109864 GCA_017140195.1 Eumaeus atala | reverse complement strand
CCCCGATCTGTTCCCGTCACAAAAAACGAAAGCAAGGCAACAACAAAAAGAAACAAAACGAATACAACGAAAATAATTCCCTCAGACATTTAACCAAATTATAATTTGATGTAAACAAACTGCGGAAATCAAAACAAGACAATTCCGATACAAAAGAAAAAACAATCACGAAACAGAGAATAACACGAAAACGACAACGCAAACAAAAAAGACGCCACGCCAAATCGCCTATACACCCCTGCCCCGGGACCAAACGTTCAGAGCAGGACAAGTCTATATCGACGACTTACTTACTTTTCTAGTACAAGAGCCGAGCGATAACATCTGTAAAAGTAGTTTTATTGTAACGGTTAACATTCACGTAAACTTGAGACTTGATTATAACAGTACAAATACCACAATTTGTCAAATTTACATATAATATCATATTGTAATATAATCTGTGGACTTTTACCACGTTAGCCTAGCCCTATGTTAAGTACCGTAAGGACTTCTGTTACAGGTATATATCTAAGATTTTTAGTATAGAAATACATAATACATATAAAAACATCCATGACCTATGGCGGGATTCAAACCTAAGACCCCTGGCGTAACACAAGGACTAACCGCCACGTTACCAACAGAGCTACCCGTTTGTCAATTTCTATAACATATTAATATAAAATGTATTACTGTTGTCTAGTTGCCTGTAAAACAAGTCCATAAGGTATTTAGCATAGGACTAGGTCAACGTGGTAAGACCACAGATTATTATTATTATTATCTTAATATAATAGAATTTTATACTAAAATGTATGATAAAAAATCTGTACTAGCAACGCAAGGAGCAATGCTCAAAATGTTTGTCTTACTGTAGATACTTATATCATATTATCGCTTTTTAAAAAGTGAAGGCGATGTTGAGTGTCTACAAACAACTTAAATCAAAAAGGTACTGACGAATGAACCCGTAAGAGATGCGCAGCTCGTCTCACAGGAAATTGGCTAAGACTAATGTAGCCATGTGCATCAGGAAAACCAGTGTAAGTATAGACTAGAGACATAATTATACAAAAATGTAGTAGTAACGCAGCTAGAAGAACATTCAAACCACCATAATTAAATGAAGTTACACAACAACCGCAATGTAAGATGAAATTTTCATCTATTATCGAGAAAATGATAGAAACAAAACGAAAGAACCAGAAATGTGGCATTCCGTCGTCATCTCATTTCACTTTCGCGGCCTTGCTTTGCAAAACCGACAGCCGCTGCGGACCTTTCTCGAGATGGGCCTCTGTACTAAAAGGCGCTGCGTTGGACGGATGCAAACTGTTTATGACCGGGACTTGTGGCCTCTTCTGGGGTGGACTTGCGCGAAATTTGGAATTTTTTTCAAGTTTTTGTGGGTGTACACACAAGGAAGAAAAAAAAGTCATGTTTGGTTTGTAGGCGTCCTCTAACTAAAGGTTTTATGACAAAAGGTAATAACAGACCAGATGTGTTATTTTAATGCTGTTTTGCAAACAGAGAACATACATGTTGATTTAAATTAAATTTATAAATATACGAGCAAAACGTAAAAACATCTTAATTCAAGTTTCAAAATATGTTCACAACTTTATATCATGATGAGCGCCTTTAGTTTTGTTAATTAAACATCGAAATACATGAAAACGCATTCATCAAATGGCTCCGACTGATTTCGTCCTATATGCAGAAAAAAATGTTACAAACGAAATTGAATATTTCTGAACATCAAAGAGAACATACCGACGCTATGCTACACTAACGCGTGTTCCTCTTTTTAAATTGAATATTAAAATTTTAATGGTATTGGAGCCACACCTGTTTAATAATCCCGTTCTGTAATCTTTGTTTATTAACAAATTTTACCTTTTTAACGGTGTTGAAGTAAAACTATAAGTCAGTTGCGACCTGAGTTTGGAGTTTATCCCTTAGAAACGGTTAACTTGATATAACAAATAAGGTATGCAAGGGACGATGCGACTTAAAAGGGTCCTCAATTTTTCAATTCAAAAATTATAACATATGTGTGTATAATAATAAAATATAAACAATATAAATAGTAAAATTGATGCGACAGTGAAGTTGTAAAACCATGCAAATGTTTTGTGATGATTTTTAAAATACAAATCCAAATTCGAGCCAATGAACGTATAGGGTGTTAACCATAAACGAAGGCTATTCTATTCTACTCCAGGGTCTAATTACACCCCGATCATGTTCAAAATAATTGATCAATCTGCGGAATTGACTAATAATTACGTCAATTACGATCTAATTTCAAAGCCAAACATAATACACATTGTAAGCGCGTTAAAATTAATTAATTTATTCAATATTTTACTAATTCACATTGTGCAGGGTGTTTTGTAAGACCCCATCATGGTTAATGCCTTGTCATGGCGGTGGGGCTTATTAACCAGGGGTGAACCCAGGCGAAGTCAATTGAACCGAGGTGATCTTTGCACCCCTCTTATCAGAAGTGGGGGCTTAAAGATCAGGAGGAGAAATCGCTCTCGGTACACCTCTTATAAGAAGAGGGAACCTAGGTGCAACAGGAGATACAGAGGATAGGAACCTCACCCCATAGCACTGTCCCAAAGTCGGTGGAGTTATCCTGTGGTGCAGTTCAACTCCATCTGTGGAGGTGGAGACGGTCACTTAGGTGGCTGACTGATCGTCGAGGTGCCCTGATACGGTTACTTAGACCGGGCGTTCACCCGGTGTATTTGGCCTCTGGTCGCGCGATTTTGTACCGATACCATGCTGTGCTCATATTTTCTAGAAATTATGACTTATTAAATTCGGTAACGTTTGCAACGTCCAAGCAATATTTTTGATATTATTGCATTTGCATTACACACCTATGACCATTACTTACCACGACCTAAAAGTATTTGTATACTTTTATTAAGTGAATGTTCACTTACTAATTACTTTGTATTGTCCCCGGCAAGCTAACGAAGCCAATCTGTTCCGTCTCTGTTATACAAACAGAGACGGAACAGATTGGCTCATACACGTTCATCTCGGGAACTAATGCACAAATTTGAATGGAAATGTTTTGTTGTATAGCATATTAGCTGACTACTACAAGATGTAGGGAGTAGCTTGATTCGAAACCTGAAACATCTGTTTGTTTTTTAAATGGAACAAGTACGCCGACGAAGACACGGGCACCAGCTAGTAATTAAGTGAAATATATAATCATTAGGTTCGTTCGGACTAAACTCTTAAGCTATGTCATGTAAATTTCTCCAATTCAAAATAAAAAAGATTAATAAAAATAAACAAAACCAGCGACATTAAATGCGTGTCCGGATCATACGATAGGTGCTGATAAAATTCAGTGGCATGGTATATCAGCAGTTAACATACAAGTACCGACAGCGAGATAATTGGAGGAAAGCTGTGACAGAAACACAGAACAGCCGGAGAGTTTATCTTACTATTGCAAAGCTGATCATATTGGATAATATTTTAAAATTGGAATTGTGTCTAATTGGTTTATTTTGAAAATGAAGAACATTTTTTTCTCTTATATTTTGTTATTTTTTTATCGTGTTCTTGTAAAAAAAATGTGGAGGCTAGAGTGATGATATTGTTAAATTATATATAGACCAATTGGCACCGATGTTTGTCTTTTATACAGGCTACGGAACATTCGGACGGATTTGAAAGGAACTTTCTTTGTTGTATTGCTAATAGACATCGGCAATATATGGAGTGTAAGTTCTATTGAAAACTAGAATGTGTAATCAAATTAAAATAAGTTTTTACATTTATTACTTTTATAATCGAAGATGTACGAGAACAAAGTCGCGGGCAACAGCTAGTTTAATAATAGGAAACCAAATCAAACGTATTAGGACTCTGCGTCTTCAGTCATGCGTTTTAGATCTGATGTTTGCTCAAAACATCTTACGTAAAATGAATGATTTAACGTGTAAGACACGATTTATTTCTAGACAACAATATAATAATATTTCCCTCTTTCTATTTTCTTCTTCCCTATTTATTCTCTCCACAATTAGTCAGGCTACTCAGAGAAGTCATTGAATTTGTCGCTCAATTTCAGATTTGAATTTATTTATTTATTTAATAATTTATGCACATCATAAATCCATACATTAGAACTTACAATCTAGAAATATTGGTACGAAGGTACAACTTATTCCATCATTTTGGAATCTCTACCATTAGTACTACTTACAGGAGCGGGGAATGTGAATGAACATGTGAATTTAAGCATATTCTAAAGAATAGTTAGGAAGTATCAACTGTATTAGGTCAGCCACAGACCATAAAATGATTCTAATTTTAATTTCAATACCTCACTCGTAAACATGTATGTGGATTGGCTAACAGTGCCTGCACTGGATCTAGGTCTCAATTAGGCGATGGAATAACACTGATGATCACAGCACAAACGACCACTCACACAAATCGAGCAAATATACAAGGCATATAAAGTAAATAAG
The DNA here is from genome assembly GCA_017140195.1 of Eumaeus atala. Taxonomy (NCBI): domain Eukaryota; kingdom Metazoa; phylum Arthropoda; class Insecta; order Lepidoptera; family Lycaenidae; genus Eumaeus; species Eumaeus atala. Next base: position 105,374 of record JAFELO010001267.1, on the reverse strand, counting down.
AAGCAAAACCTATGACAGCCTTAAACATGTGAATAAATTAAAGTTTCATTTCATGCGAGTGTGTGTGTGTGTGTGTGTGTGTGTGTGTGTGTGTGTGTGTGTGTGTGTGTGTGTGTGTGTGTGTGTGTGAGCGCGTGTGTGTGAGTGTGTGTGTGTGTGCGTGCGAGGAGAAATAAGAAATTTATTTATTTTTACATTTCACAACTTAGGACTATCCTTACAGGGTGCGCCATGACTTAAAATTATGCGCATCTGTAATCACTTGCTGTTAATCAAACAGAAGCTAGTTTACATCTGCTTGTGCGGCTGTAAAATGTGCACATGGACGTACGATCATATTCGCAGAACTATTTAAACGTATATCAAAACAAAAAGGTCCGCTACAAGTTGGTAGAATACGTTGTACTAAGGAGTAACACGTGTTTAAGTAATTTTCTATGTCTCCCCCGGCGATCTACTCTTAGTTCCAGTGCGGAATAATTGATCTAACTTGACGTTTCTAAAATTCGTAACATCGTTAAACACTAACAAAAATAAGGAGTATATCGTGCCTTACTGGAACTAGGAACAATAATGATGAATATCGAATCAACCAAGTAGATTTATGATCTCAGCTAATACCCGGATAAAGAAGAACACACATAATCTTCGCTGGTCTATTGAAATGTAATACAAGTGCAACGCCAACAGTAAGTAGTAGGTCCCTCCGAAAAAAATACCTGGTTTGTGTCTTTTTGCTTTCATTGTATATTTCTTTTTTATATTAGTATTAAACCCACGTTTTACGTTTATCAAAATAAACAAATAGCGGACTTCTAAAGAATATTTCCTGTTCAATGTAGAATAGATGTTATGGAGTGTATGGAGTTTATATGCATATTGGGCCTTCAAGTCCCTTTTGCCTGAAACATCTCTTGCTACATGCCTCTGATGTAATTCGCAGTAATTTTAGAATGCTCGTATATGCTCAGCTAACGCTGCAATGTATACAAATACAAATAAAATAACAATATTTTTGCCGAGGACACGTATGTTATATTACACCAGCAGTCGGCCCCGTACACAGACGATATTTTATGAAATATGATAAAAGTTAATGGATTTACAAAATGAAAAATAGTATAATAGAAAATACGGTAAAAGACGCGCAGTGAACCTACATCTTTTCTTAGAAACAAAGGATCAAGTTGTCCGGCAATCACTGGGTCTATTGATAGGAAAAGCTGTTAAAATGCAAGTAAAATTCAGCGCTTGAGTTTATATATTTTAAATGAAAAGGTTACAAAAGTAGTTACATGGTGCAGCGCTGATTGAACATTTCATTTTCGTTCCCAAGACGCCTGTAAAAATAAATTCGAACCGCGGCCAATCAAAAGGAGCTATCGGAAATATAACTTCCTTGCTCCGAACGCAAACTGATAGCAAAATCGTGAGTGAATTTATGCCAAAGAGGTTTCAGTAATTAAAAAAGGGACTCTGAATTTAAACTAACATGTGGTGTATAATTAAAAATATTTTATAATTATATCTATAGGATATAGAATGCCATATTAAGACTGAGACTAGAAAGCTAAAGTCATTTCATAATTTGTATATTATTCGTTCTGATTTGTTCTGAGTTTAAATGGGGTGAGCCCATTCTGCACGTTTCATTAGACATTCATCTGTTTAAGATACATTTTTAGAAAGTCTATGGGGAAAGACAGTAGGCATGAAATGAAATGAAATAAAAACCACCGACCTTCTTACTCTCCTACTTAAGCCAGTGTTAACAGTTTAATAATTAATTATTCATTCGATTCGATTATGAAGTGGAACTAAAATGATAAGAAAATAACGAATCGGCTAATAGGCATGATGACACAAAAATAAATTTCGTTAGACATGAGACAATGTTCAATTATATTTTCATTAAAATAAAAATGTAATATACTGACAATTGGCATGTTTGCTGAAACACAAATCATTGCGTATGAGGGTCATGCCAAGGTGAAATTGTCTTGATTGAACTTTTCTTATCATCTCAGTTGAAGTACACTTAAAGACGTCAAACTGGACGCTATAACACCTCGAGCATTTACTTCCTATATTTTTATCACACATTTGGTTACGTTATCGGAGCTATCATATGAACCTATAAACACGTAATATATTTAAAACATGTTATATATATGGAACAGGTTATATCTACACAGGTAATGTAGGATTGTGTTGGTGAAGATTTTTTTCATGTCGATTCAGTAGTTTCTGAGCCTACCCAATACAAACAAACGTACAAACAAACCAGATGGTAGGTATCATGCGTGTATCACTTACAATTGTAAAAATTTAATGCAGCCGCAGCAGTTGGACATTGAATTATTTCTAAAGGCTGCAACGTAATTATTCTTTCAAAAAAATTTAAATGTCCCTTATCCAAACTTCGTCAATCGTCATCGATTAATCCCTTACTCAATAACATTACAGTAAATGTTCATCGATATGAAATGAGCGAATGGAACCTGGAATAAATGTGTTAACGTTAAAATTTATGCAGATTTTTATATAACCGTGTGGTGTATCATTGGACAGGCCTTTATAAATGGTATGAAGGTTTCTAAGACAGTTTTTGTTTTAGTGCAAGATATCCTTAGCAAACTCTACACAGAAGTATCTGAAAACGATTTTGCACAAAAGTACAGTTTGTATAAAAACTGCCTAAAATAAAATAAACCGCTCTTTGCAAAAAAATGATAATATATTGGTCAACATTACACTTTCTAAAATGCATCTAATTCGCAGTGTATACGAATGCTAGCTGCAGGAATTTGCAACCAGCAATTTTAGTTATTAATTTACGTGCACACAAAGACTTTTCACTGAAGACTGCGAATGGAACTTACCCAAGAATTGCTGTTCTTCAAGCAGTTCTTTGGTAAATTATGATGTCCTTGGAGCGGGGGTCTGAATTAAAAAATTTAAGTGTTGAATGATTTGTTTCACGTATCAATCACGTATCAATAGTATACATACACAGAATGATATACATAAACAGAGGACAATAGTATACATACACAGAGTGCTATACATAAACAGAGGACAATAGTATACATACACAGAGTGCTATACATAAACAGAGTACAATAGTATACATACACAGAGTGCTATACATAAACAGAGTACAATAGTATACATACACAGAGTGCTACGTTACCTTAGTTGTTGTGACAGGGTGAGTCGCAGACTGTGACACAAAACGATTCTTTCGTTTTTACCTCTCATTTGTAATGTTTCCACTGACAACTGAAGGACATTATTCTTTTCTAAAAATATTTATCTCTCCAGTTTTATTTATAAAATTTTACGCGACGCATTTGTATAAAATTTCTCTTACAACATATATTTAAAAGGTTAATATAAGGTATTCCTTATATATAAGATAATAAATAAGTAGTATAGTAAATTATATATACAATAATTTGATGAGGTTTCTTGAACATGATCGAAAAAAATGGTTTATTAGTAGTATACCATGAGAGGTAGTGCCATGCTGCATTGCAGCGGAGTCGTCGTCAGGACCATAAAAACCATCACGATAAATGTGGCCGATCGTTACAAGAAGGTAGAGCTATTTCTGCACTGCAGACGAATTGGTCAGCATTTATGAAGCTAAGACTTGGGTTGGCTCGGTCCGTCAGATTTGGGTGTTGGTATTAACGGGTTTGATAATAAGTGGAGACAGAGTGGGCTCCCGACATGTGTCTTTTTTTCGCTGTGGATGAATGCATTTACGCATGGACCCCGCTAGAAAAGATCCTGGGGGTTATGTGGAACTCTGGGTCTGAAAAATCCACAAAACCCTAGCAGTGTTCCTTCTCTGCCGTTAGGGGAGGAGGCACCGGAAACCGTTGGCTTGGAACCCGACCTTATAAAATCACTTTAGCCTAAGTAACCTAAATACTTGTTTTACAAGTACTAGGCAACGGAAATATATTAAATATATTTATAAATTTAAGAAAAGATATTTGCTTCAGATTTATATTATAGAAGTACACAAAATAACTAAACGGGATTCGAACCCGCGACCTCTCGCATAACGCGCTCGGCAAACCCGCCTACGATATCACTTCGCCAATCAGTCGTCACAGTTTAGTAGTCCCGCTGAGCTTGTTTCGCTGGTTCTTCTCAGGTCAGGGTTAGGGTTGAACCGGTAGTAGGAAAGAAACAACGTTTAAAAAGTGATGTATTCAATAAGAACCCATTTTGTACAAAATATTTTGATTTTGACTTTAATAGGAATCTGTGAAACCGGTCTTATGACAAATAATGCGCTAGCCTGGCTCGGCTATATTAAGTAAAATCCATTTACCTAAGTGTCTACGTTCATTCTGTTCGATGTCCCTACTGAATATTGGTTACCGCTTCGTTATTTATGCATCTAGTAAGAAGCAGGTACCCCTCGCATGTTGAGTTAAGCCATTACGATATTTAGGACATCTTTAGAGTTTCTCAAGAAAAAAAAGAGCGTAGCGCCTAGCGAAGGTTCCGTTGACGTATTTTTTAGCAATTTACGCGGCATAAGGAGTATGTGTAATTAATAAATAGAACAGTTTATAATTGACGACAATTGCTGGGAAAGTCGGAATAAAATAAGACAACAAAGTAAATGAATTAAAATAAAAAGAAAACACTATTTTATTCCTTCGAGAATTAAAGCTAACAAAACAACGTTAATGGGAAACATTCCTATTTTATAATCTGCGTAATCATGCCATACAGAAACAAATTATTTTATCCTAGTCATCTAAAAAGTATCAGAACATCTCTGGGGTACTTTCTATCTCTATATCAAAATTTAATACCGCATAGAAGACAACGAAGCAGTTGGACCACTTGACGAAGTCCCTCAACCAACGCCTAGAGGACTGTGGGCGTATCTGCGAGACCTCTGGTGTTTAGGATGTCTCCTACACAGCAGAGGACTCTCAGATATGTTTCCGGCCTTTAAAAGAATTAGACAATCGTTGTAGTCGGACCCACGTCGGACGCCAATTGTTACAATTTATATTCTATAGGATTATATAAAAGGAGTCACGTCACGTTAGACTTTTACATACATTTATTTATTTATTATTATTACTGTCCCTCTACATTTACAATCATGAAAAAACTGGAAATAGTACCAAAAACAAATAACACAATCAATACAGTTTTCAATTAGGGTTAGCAAAAAGTGAGAGTATTAAGTCGTATCTGGCAGTTGTCCGAGACTCTCTGCAGCAACCGACCTTTCTATGTCTTATTATTGTTCCAAACCACTAACTTTCACGGATTGTCCTTGGATTCGCAAACTCCATATTTGAAGAATATAGTGCCATTAGATCTTCATATTAAATCTCAATTTAATAAAAAAAGGGAAATAGGAGTAGACCTCTGAAAAGGAACACACAAACAATAAGATTCCAATTCCCTTGGCTTTACGAGTCAGCTAAAATCAGGCAATATATATACTCAGTTAAAATTAAATAGAATTTAACAACCAATTTTCACAAGTGGGATATATATTCAAACTAACGCATTCGAAACAAAGGATATGAAAAAATGACGTCAGCAAGAAATCATAAACTCTCCCCTTTATATTAAATACAAATATTTGTTCGTATCTCTCAGGAAAATAAAGGTTCCCGGGCGGAAATGAAAAATACTATTTGATTATCATACTTCAACAAATGATTCCGTCCTCCTCGACGAAAAAAGTAAAGAGCGCCATTTCCTCGAAACCGATCACACCTTTAGTCTGACCGTTAAAGATGACAGATATACTTTTCTATAAAGTGTTTAAGTAGTAAAAATGTAATTGCTACAAGCGTAGCAAATTAATAAGGCTACTTTTTACATTTATCTTATTTTGACATTATTTTCCGAGAGTTTGAGAGCACATAGGATAATAGTAACAATAGTGATGTCCGTGTAAATTTCGGACATCACATCTGTGGCTGAACATGCTCACCACTAGACCGCGCTAAAGTCAACGTCGATCAATAAGTTATGGTTCAGTTTGATTAATTTCTATTTGTCCTTTTCATAAAAAAATCATCCTATTAAACAAGTTTTAAATTTTAGCAGACGGCGAAGAAAGGAATGACGCTGGTAATATTCCTTATTTTCACCAATACAAGTAAGAGGGAATGCTGCGTAGGACATTAGACGACTGGCTGGCTCAGGCGTGGCGGCTAGTCCGCACGTTACGCCAGAGGTTACAGCTATTAAAAAAAAAAATGAAGCAGCACGACCGGAGAGGTACCTGTCGCTTACATGACACTGCCGTAAAGACACTGCTATACTCCCGCGTTTTGAGCTGTTTGTAAGTATCCAGTGACCCATTGGAGGCGAGTATTATGTGCGGGTTTTTAGTATCCGGTGGCAATAGATCTGCATGTTAGCAATGCCGTTGTCTATGAGCGTCGGTAGTCGTCAAAGGCTCCGACTGTTCGTTAGCTCCAATATACTATGAGATGAAGTAATAATGTAGAGGTCTATGGGCGTCGGTGGTTATCGAAGGGCTCAGACTGCTCGTTTGCGCCTTGTCCCATTTACTGTAAAAGAAACAACTGTGAGACAAGGAGTACAACTGACCAAATGTAGCAAACTTTCCAATGATATTGCAGCGGTTATTAGATACGTGCAGGAATTCTGTCCCGTCGGAGTAAGGAGCAGCAGAGTGGGAGCAAATAAATTGTGAAAATAAAACAATTTACACATCCTACTAATATTACAAGTGGTTAAGTATGTATGTTGTATGTTTATTCAATCACGCAATATCTACTATATTTACAATATATAGGATAAAAATTTAGCACTGATATAGATTTTATAAAGCATGTTAGCACATGAGGGACCAGTGAGAATTGAATGCATTTGGTGTATACCGACTCCCATTAAGACGTTATTGCGTATTACGCGATCCTGGCTACAAAAGAGTAGCAATGTTGGGAAAGGGTCCAAGCCTGTCTAAGGGAAGGCTATTTTATTATTTTTAGCCTCTCTAAAACCCGCTTGACGTGGACGTTCATTTGTAACCGACTGAATAAGGTAACCAAAGCTAGATTATGCGATGCATACACTTAACCAAGGTTTAAACTTTAACCAAGGGTCGTGCTGATTCTTTGCGCTTATTCACTTGGATTACCTCCAGGCACCGGGGACTCGCAAAAATGAATGAAAAACGGCGAGATTCACACCCATAGTATGTCTTTAACATACCATGGGTGCGAAACACGCTTTTCCGATCGTACCGATTTTCGATTCCGATTCAGCTACAATGCAGCAATAGTATTCCATTTTAGGAAAATGTTATTGGACCATGGAAGTGCTTTATTTATAGCAAACTCAGCTTTCGTTTGCCCAAAATATAATAAAAAAACTTTACGGTTTGAAATGAAATTCCACAAACTGTACAACTTTGAATGAGCAAATATCGTTTGAGAATAATGAGCTCAGTTAGGTTTCACTGTTTTATTTGGCTGCCCTATAAATATATTTTGCACTATCTGGCTTGACTGTAAAATTATGTTGTCCAAGACATGCAATTATGAAAGTACTGTCTCGAATCCACTTAGTTTAAACTTCCTCGAAGTTTAAGCTCCTAAGCTAGAAACATGTTATATTGATTTAGTAATAAATTATTATAAGTGTGTAAGAGGATCATAACAATGTCATCCCTGACGAATGTCGGCTACAGTGGCCATCTTAATTGAGAACAACTAACTGCATGACAAATTATAGTGTACCAGCGTCTGCAGATAGATTAGACCATTCTTTAATTCTCCTATTCCGATGGGACGGCAATCAGACACGACCGGAGTGAAGTGAAGACGTGAGGCTGTCACACTGCTACTTTGCTTACTACGGATCGTTTTATAAAATAAAAATCATAACAACATTTTCAGGACTGACCTGAGATTCGAAGGGACCTCATGTAGTATTATAGACAGCTATCTATAATACTACTGAGGATAACATTAGAGGTACGTAGAAAGAGATACTTGAGGCAAATCAGACCGGTCAAAGTGCGAAGTGCTTCAACCAATTGTCCAAGTTTCTATTGTTTCATAGTTAACATTTTGGCCAAAAATCTACGAAAGTTTATATTTAATTATTAAATTTAACTTTATGTAATTGTCGTCGTCATGCAGCATTCTTGTGTGACACTTACTATATATCTTCATATTCTTTTATTTAGATTCCCTAGCTGTGTAATTGCATTCCTTCAAATAGTTTTCATTCATTCGTCAATAACGGTGAGTTAATATAATAATTTCCCCAATTCTCTATATAAATATATAATTAGAACTGGAGGTATCCAATGTTTTTTTATTAAAACCCAATCATATGTCCACACCCAAACAGCGTGTCAAGGCTTATGATAAAAAGTAATTAACAAACACCATTCTCAGACAAGTCTCTTGTTTCTGTTTAAAATATCTGTCAGTGATAAAATTGTGCAGTATATTGTGAATTTAATTTGTTTTTCCATGTATCGCTCAGCATACAGTTCTTGTTTTTGCTTTATCGCGGTATCATTCGCGTAATTTGATTATTTCTGTTTTACCTTTTGAGATGCAACGCTGGGTATTTCAGAAATAAAGTGTAGCCTATATCCTGTCCTCTAAACTTCTCTATGTTTCTAGCAAAGTCAGTCCGGCTTTCCAGAGATTAGGGATTAGGCACTCCGAATAAACGGAGAGATGTAAATACACAAATAAACTTTGAAAAAAAATTGCTTCACGATTACTTGATTGATGAATTGAAACTATTTTTTTAATAATTTCCAGTATTTATTATCATTGTGAGTATACGTAAGTTTCATTTAAGAATCCCCATTACTCAATCACAAAGCTATCATTTAATATACAATGCCCTTCCAATCGGGCGTGCATTTTTTGTTTTAAACAAGTAAATATTTCCGGTATAGTGATATCCTCGCCCCTGAAAGGGGGCGGTTTTTCGCGGTCGCAGCTACTTGCACCCTACGCGAGGTAGCTACTGCAGCGTATAACAATACGCCGGTTTTTGAGGTAGGGATATTTGCTGTTGGTAGGGGTGCCAGTCCGAGCGACTGGGACGGTTTCTCCATGTCCCTGCCGAGTACAACCATACAGGTGGGGGTCTCGGCAAGGATTGGATCGCGACCCAGTGTCGGAACTTAGCTGTCCTACCAAACTGGGGTGTTAATACATTTGACTGTTAGTGTGGAGGGGACGAAGGTATGTTTACCGGGCGAGTCCATTGGGGAACTTCGCGGTTCCGATACAGCCCCCCCAGGACGCTCTTTATACCATACCTGAAAATATATTGTAAAGAAAAATAAAATAAAATAGTAAAAGTGTAAAATAGAACTGTAAAATGATGAGTAAAATGGTTTAGTCCTTGTTACCATGGGGGTTCTGGGATAGGATTTTTGATCTGGTGGTCTACTGTGCCAGGGAGCTATATTTTGAATATGGTGACGATCGGATGAATCTGCTTTGTCGAACAGGTCTCTGTTTAAGCGAGTCCGCTACCAAGTGGTAGCGAGCCGGCGCCGCATATGTGAGTCTCGAACGTATGTATATTTTGTATATGACAAGTTTAATTTTGATGGGTAAATGTGCAGTCATAACCGGGTGCGACAATTGCGTTGCAAACCCAGCGCCGGTTACGACGTGCTTGACGTGGGCTCGCATGTTCAAGGCATGATCCAGTGTGATCGGCCATGTACAGGCAGTACAATGCGGGCGAGACACAGCTTCCCTGCGGTACCCCCGCTGATGTCGGGTGGGCTCCCGAAATGGCGTCTTCCACCCGCACGCGGAACGTCCTGCCTCGCAGGAAGGACGCAACCACTTTTACGAGGGGATGGGGGACTGGAGTGTCAAGCAGCTTGTGGACAAGACCATCGTGCCAGACACGGTCGAAGGCCTTCTCCATATCCAGGAAAACGGCGCCAGCCGTTTCCTTTTTTATTCAACGCGCCGGTGAGCATGTGTATCACTCTGGCGAGCTGAAGGGTAGTGCTATGCCCTGCTCTAAAGCCAAAATATTCGGCGCTGCGGCAGATAAGGACTCATCAGTCTGAGGAGTAGTCCCTCGAAGACTTTGGAAATTGTAGGTAAGAGAGAGATTAACTGGCTGCTTTTCTTATGTCTTTCCCCTGTTTTGGTATCATAATAACCAGGCCAGTCTTCCAAATCCCTGGGAAGTGCGCTGTTCGGATGATGCCTTTAAAAAGCCGCGTAAGAGTTGCTATGGCCTTGGGAGGTAGGCGTCTGTGCATGAGGTTGATAATCTTGTCAAGGCCTGGGACCTTGTTAATTTTGAGCCGTGACAGGGCACGCTGGACTGTTCCAGGGGAAAGAACTAGGCCAGGGTCGGCCTCAAAAAAAGCTATTGTGGAACTCGCTTATATGCTGCACCACCTTTTCCACATGCTCGCCGGCTGAGGTAGAAAAGGGGGAGAACTGACCTTCTTGGTGTCTGGCAAATATGTCGGCCCTATCCTGTGCGCGATAGCGCAGCTGTCCGTCCTCATGTAGTAGCGGGTGCACGGGTGTGGCAGTGTTGGAGAGACGACGGCACAGTTGGTGCATCGAGGCCCAGTTATCCGCCGCAGCATCTATCCTCCGCTCCCATCTGTAGTTATCTGCTTCCGCAATCTTATTTTTAATTTTGTTAGTTAATTGGTTGAGTTTTGTTTTTAGACTGGGGCATCGGGAATTCTGCCATTTTCGCCAGAGTTCCTTCTTGTTCCTGACCAGTCTCTGTATGTGAGGGGATAGTGGAGGCTTTTTATGACTGTCGCTGTTCCGTGGGTTTGCTATG
>JAFELO010001267.1:84491-94516 GCA_017140195.1 Eumaeus atala | reverse complement strand
AGAGGGGTACAAAGAGCGGCACCTCCTCCTGCTCTTTAGTCCCCTCTTCTTATAGGAGGGGTACAAAGAGCCGCCACCTCCTCGGTTCAATTGGCTTCGTCCAAGGTGTCTCGGATAACCCCAGGCTACTGAGCTCCACCGCCACGACAAGGCTTGAACCATGGTGGGGACGGTACTGACACTTAGACAACCAAGTCTAATATTTATGTGAATCACTCTGTCATTGTATTTGTATGGAACAATGTTTCTTTATGAGATACTTGTGTAGCAGGTAGATGATGACATTTCTCTGATGCATTGCCGAAGCTTTAACTAACATAGAGACCTTATATATATGCCAAATTAGTTATGGTCTATATCTTAAGCCTCTGGCGCCCTTTAACAATAACTCAAAAGACGGGGCCGGCCACGCAGCCCTGGCGCTATCTTTTTTGAGGTAGCAAAGGCGTTTCACAAGATTTGGCATCAAGGCCTCATCTTCAAACTATATTAGTTAGGACTGCCTGACAGGCTGGTACTGATCGTAAACAGCTACCTAGTAAACAGGCAGTTCCGCTACAGAGTAGAGTCCTCCCCTCGTCGTCTCAGAGCCGTTTGTTCGCAAGGATCGGTTCCCTCTCACACCCTGTACGTACCTGTGTCGGTTTCATCTTCAATCTGTACACTAGCGAAATACCGCTACACCCCAGCGTCCAGCTGGCGATATTCGCGGATGACACCACACTGTACATTAGATACCTCCCCAACTATGTAGCCAAACTACTCCAAAGGGCCATCACCGAACTCGGTGAATGGTTCTAAAGATGGAGAATAGAGGTTAATGAGGAAACGAGTAAGTCCATACTCTTCTCACTAAACCACCCCTCGCATAGACCAGGAAACATGTCTCCCATCCTGCTCTACGATAACGAGAAACCTAGGGCAGAGACGGTGAAATACTTGAGAGTGACTCTCGATAGCTTCAAGAGTCACATAGATAACGTACTGAAAAAGGCTCGATACGTTCTTTTTAAACTTTATCCTCTTATATACGAAAAGAGCAGAATGGCGTATAGACATAAGCTCACTTTGTATATTACATGCATTCGACCGATCATGTCGTATTGCAGTGCAGCATTCGCGCACATATCCCCTACCCAAATAGAACGTTTGCAGAAAATGCAAAATAGATTCTTACGAATGGCTACTGGATGCCCGTGGTACTTCCGAAACATCGACCTACATTGTGACTTTTAATTGACCTCGATAAAAGGACACTTCAAAGAGCTGTTTCAACATTTCTTTGACCGTGCCCTTAATCACAACAATAAATTAATCGTCCAAACGTCGGAATACGATACGACGTAACTAACCGACTCCCGTTACCGTCGGCCGAAGCACGTATTGCACGTCGCTGACGACGCGATCGCGATAGCAGTAGCTAAGTCCGTCCAAGAACACAAACAAAGAAACACCAAGGCATGCTCCCGCAGTAAAATGGCAATAGGGCCAACTAATGGATAGCAGTTTTAATTCGGTAGGAGCTATCGCTTCACGACCTGAGCCCGACACACACTTCAGGCCCCCTTGAGTCTGCTGGATTGTGCGTAAATGCATTTTTCTTGCTAGAACCAATATCATATACACCGCTGGTACCTGTCGAGCGATGAAACCTTACATATAGTGACAAAGTTATAACATATGACTGACAGAATGTCAAACTCACACACCGCTCACGAAAACGGGCGCGGTTTCGAATATGTTATTTGAGAGCTTACATTGGTAGAAATAAAATAACGTGACTCAAGAGAGCTCTAATAATAAATAATTTAAGAATACGGCTATTTGCTGATTTGTAACGCAAATTGACCCCTTCCGGTAGAGGGGGGGGGGGCGAAGAGGAGCCGGCCTCCTCAGATAAGCCAAATATTAAACGAGCTCAATTATCCTTATCCTTGACACCGCAACTTAAACGGCTTCGTGCGCGAGCCGTCCCATTAGTGTGGAGGGGACCGCTTCCCCCTTTTCGGTCCCAAAATAATTACTATATCGTACGCCCACAATCAACCCTGTACATCTCTGCCCATCTGCGGGAAGAGAGGGGGGTCTATCGTCGATCCCCTATCGCCTTCCTAATCCTGAAGACACAAAAGTCTTCGTAGTCAGTCGAACTGTTGAGGCTGGACAAGCGCCGCCAACCAGTATTAGGTCCCTCCGAAAAAAAAAACTCCTGAACAATATATATTTTCATGAAATAATTTTCACCATTGGGTCAGAATAAATAATTAAAATATTATTCGCTAAAAATGAACACAGTTCCAAACTCTTCCATTTCATAACGTTAATATAGACAACAGTAAATATAAGCAATACCGTGGAGTCCGAATTGCCTCGAGTACAAGTGCTCTTCTCCGTGGTCGGTGAAATAAAATGAATTGCGTGGCGTCATGACAACATAACAACCGTTGCGTCCCCAGACACAAGTATATATCAGATAAGGGTAAAACGACATGGGGTCTCATAAAAAAATAATTCTCCGGATAAAAAATTCTTTATTATCAAAATATTGCAAACATATTTGTGGGCAATGCCTGGTTATATTCAGTTAGGTACTCTTTGTAAAATTGATGCCTTACTTAAAGACTGTGTTGGCAAAATACTTAAGTGTTCGGGTTAGATTGTATAATATAGGGACCAACGAACACTTGGTGACCACTAACGCCCATGAAGATCTACACAATAAGAAGTTTCGTCTATGTGTTGATCGCCTTTCCCTATCTCCTTAATACGCCACCGTATCACAAACCTGGTACATATAAAGCTTCCTTTATTTATCTGTAAAGTATTGTGCCATAACTATTTTTGTGTATAAGATTTTAAGTCAGCGAACTCTAAACATCGATCATACAAAAACATTATCTGTTTGAAATGAACATGGTGATGACAAAATATATCTAAGTATATATGTGACGTATTTGATATTTCATCGACAAGATTCATTAATTAATCTTCGCGGAATACTGAGTGTGCAAAGCTCCCTTTAATCAAGTTTACCCTTAACGTTTTTTTTTTGTACTTAATCTTATTTTTCTAATTCTTTTCCTTTATAGTCCTTGTGTCTAAATTAGAACGATAACTCTTCTCATGAGAGATGAAACACAATAACACAGTGTATTTATATAAAAGTCAAGATATATCCATCTTGATATTATCATGTGAGAAACTCCGAGCAAACGATGGCGGTTAACGATGTAACATAGTTGTATTCAAACATAACACGGGGCTAACTCAACATGAGGCAATGTGCATAATCTTGGCACTAAAATTTACTTTGCTTATTAGTGTTAGTGTGCTGTGGAGGTGGAGTTTACAATAAGCCCAAAGTGTGCACAAAATATTATTATAATAACTTATGCTTGTGGACATCTAGTTATACCATAGTACCACGTTTACATACTAGGCATTATAGCTAACAGATAATTTCAATATTATAAACAACTCTTGCTTTTACTTAATAACTGACTACATAACATACAAAGCACACTCGAAAAGGATTGGTCTCGAGAATATTAAATTTTACATGTAACATAGGTAGGTACATGGACAAGGGGGACCCCTTAGAGAGGAGGTGAAATGGAAATAGAAAGATTGTTTATATAAAGGAATTAAAAGTTATGTGGATGAAAACTAATGTCGCCTGTTTTAGTCTTTCCATTTTTGTATGTAATGTATGTTACATGTAATTTTTTATTCTTTCGTTGTCTCCTAGGGAGTGGAGGTGAAACAGAAATAAAAAGATTGTATTAAAGAATTAAAAAGTGTGGGTGAACCCGAAAGTCGACCTAGCTGAATTTCGGGTACAGTAGCCATTCTAGAGAATTTTCTATTGAGAAGAGCCACTATGCAGAACATATTAGGCCAAAACGTGAGAGTGCCCTTGTTTTTAGACTCTTTACGTGTTTCTTATTCCGATAGGACGGTAATCCAACACGATCGGAGGGAAATCTGGCGCAGGACCGACGTCCTAACGTGTTCTTTGAGTTAAACTCCTCCACGGAGAGGATTCGGGGTGCACGGCTTAACATACCTAATTCCGGCCTGTTATTAAAAGTAGAAAATATAAACACAATTTAGTATTAATTGCAATTACGTTAAGACGTAGTAAAGTCAATAAATGTAATTTATGAATTATTTGTAGGATGGGGCGCGGCTTGTAGGACTAGACGAGTTCTCCGAGACGACTGCGTAGCGAACAGTGGGGCGTTCCGGAGCTGAACAATCTGGCCGGCTTGAACATGCTCAGAGTGTTGAGATTAGTGGAGAAGGTATAATTGAATAAAATTTGATAAAATATATTATTATTATTAATCTATTTATTATTGTTACTTTTAACAATATAATGATTAAATTTATATAAGTTTACCTTAGAAATTTAGAAGTAAATCTACGATGATTTACTAAGAACTTACTTTTAATTCAATCATAAATTGTCAGTCGCTATTGTAAAAGACAAGGGTGTACATTTCTTTAATCAATATCGTCACCAATTGGATGAGTTCCACTGCTGGGCATAGGCCTTTGTATTTTTTTTCGCGATTTTTATTTATTTAATATCCATTCTCTCTCCACCTCAATCCAGTCATTGAAAATTCTCGTGAATTCATATCAAACGAATATAAATGTGTCCCTCGGAAGATTTTAAATGCTTATGCCTCTTGTATTGGGATCAAGGTCAATTCATATTTGATAAGACTCATAGCCTTGTCGGCAAAGGAGACGAGGAAATAATTTAGTGTTGACACTTATCTATGGCAACGAAAAAATATATCCTTTCAAAAGTAATCGGTAATATAAATGATTCGTTAGATGTACTTATGTTTCAAAACGGACAACTTATGTGTTTTGTTGTTTTTAAATACCTCATGTGAAATAATAGAAGCTTGGAAACTTCCGTTATTTCACGTTTCCCAACAGAGTCCCGCTTTTACACTGGAATACAGGGTGGTGAAACTAGTATTTAATGTTGCTCGTAACAAGGAAACAGCTACAGTTGCGTCACTTCACATTCCTATATTAACGTTTGTTAAATAACAGACCGTTTTGTGGAATTCATATACTGGAACTTGGCATGTCGAATACATGTAAAGTAAGTAGTAATAATAGTTCCATTCTGATTGATGATCGAGACATTTAGATGTATCCCTTTGATGGTACCCCGATATCATAAAACGCGTTGACAATTATAATATTAAAGCCATAAGAATTGTAAGAATAACCCATATATAACATAACTATGAGAACTTCGAGAACCAAGTTATTAAAAAGAAATCCAATAAAAAGAAAAATAGACAAATAATAAATGAACAAAAATAAAATATTTTATTAGAAAAAGTACTGAAAAAAAACGATGTCAGTAACACCCTACTTCAATCAGATGCCAATCAAACGCATGCAGCGATAGGCAATCAATCTAATGTGGAGCAATTTTGAATCAAGCTACGTCCAGTTTTCATAGAACACGTTCAAAAGTGATTCTGGCTTATGAATCATATTTTTAAAGCAATGCAAAACTAACTACAACAAACAAACTAACTACTAAGTTAAGTTGTTAATAATAAAATCGCCTTAAATACAAATACAGCGATATTTTTTAGTAATGTAGCTATGTTCTTCGGGAAAACCCGTGTTATTCTCGATTAGAGACATGCTTAATTATACAAAAATGTAGTCCTTTAATTTCATAATAGGATATAGAACGAAGAGGAGGGAAGACGTAATGGTTCCATGTTTTGTATAACTTGCAATTAAGTAGCTAGAAAAAGAATCAAAATTCAAACCGTAGATTGGTAAGAACTGACAGTAGAATTTTTTCATACAAGGAACCACTATTATTAAATATAGTTACACAACAATCGCAATGTAACATGAAATTTTCATGTATTATCAAGAAAATGATGGAAACAAAACAAAAGAACCAGAAATGTGGCATTTCGTTTTGGTGTCATTTCACTCTCGCGGCCTCGCTTGCAAAGCCGACAGCGGACCTTTCTCGAGTGGTGCGTTCGTACTAAAATGCGCAGTGTTGGACGGCCTCCCATCTGCTGGACATCAGTCCTAGTCGATATAGTAGGGAGCCGTTGGATACAAGCAGTTTATGACTGCAACTTATGGCGTTGTCTGAGGGGAGACTTGTGTTAAAACAGTCCTTAATTTGCTTGATTTTTTTTTCTGTTGTGGGACAAATTGATGTGGAATACACGGAAGAAAGAAATGTCATCCTTGTTCTAGAGGTGTCATCTAAGTACAGGCTACTATTTTAAGACAAAAGGTAAAGGATACCACACCAGATGTGTTCCTCTATTAATTTATTGCAAATAGAGAAAATCTATGTTCATTTAAATTGAATTTAGAAATATACGAGCTAAACGTAAAAACCTTTTATTCAAGTTTCACAGTATGTTTACAATTTTTTATTATGATAGCCGCCTTTACTCTTGTAAATTAGACACCGAAATATATGAAGACGTACTTACCAAATGGCTCCAATTACTTTCTTCCCCTATGCAGAAAAATGTACCAAACGAAATTGAATATTTCTGAACGTCAAAGAGAACAGCCTAATGCCACGCTACGCTAATGCTTGCTGCTCTCTTTTTGAATTGAATACTAAAATTTTCATAACAAATGGCATTTGAGCCACGTTATAATAATCCCGTTCCGTAATCTTATTTGATTAATAAAGTCGTTAAAGACCACGAGGCTTTTGAATCTTCTTCAGTTGATGAATTTCCCTGATATTTTATTTGTACCTTTTTAACGGTGTTGCTGAAAAAATATACATCAGTCGCGATCGGAGTTTCGAGTTCACTCCTTAGAAACGGTTACCTTGACTTAAAAAAATAAGGCATACAAGGGACGATGCGACTAAGAAAGTTTCTTAATGTTATCATCACACTCGATTATAACATATACATATAAATGAGAAACATGATACGACAGTGAAGTTACAAATCATGCAAATTTATTGTCATGATTTTTGAAATGCAAATTTTAGCCAATGAACAACAACACTCTAAACGAAGGCTATTCTACTCCAGGGTTTATAGCGGAATTGACTAATAAGTATATCAATTACTGTCTAATCTCAAAGTCAAATATAATACACATTGTAAGCGTATTAAAATTGGCTTATAGTTTATACAATTACTGATACAAAATTACGTATATCAAATATTTTACTAATTTACATTGTACAGCATGTTTTGTAACACACTGTACAAAATCACAGAGCGTATTCTGATCCCAATTCTAATTCCGAAAATGTAAAAGAATAATTACTGAAATTCTTTAAAGAAATTAACCTATCTACGTAACCATATCTGGTTACTTAGACCGGGCGTTCACCCGGAGTACACTACGGAGTACACAACGTCCATAAGCAATATTTTTGATATTATTGTATTTGCATTACACACATAAAACCATTACCTCCCACGTCCTAAAAGTATACAATCTCTTACAAATTATGTTGTAATACCCGGCAAACTAACAAAGCCAATCTATTCTGTCTCAGTTTGTGTGTTTATACACGTTCATCTCGGGAACTAATGTACAAATTTGAATGGGAATGTTTTGTTGCATAGCGTTATATTAGCTGACTACTCCAAGATGTAGGGAGTTTGTTTAAAAAATTGAACATTTTTTCTGTTTGTTTTTTAAATGGAACAAATTCGCCGACGAGGACCCGGGCATCAGCTAGTGACTAAATGAAATATATAATCATTAGGTTTGCTAGGACTAAACTCGGAAGCTTCTGGACCGATAGTAATGAAACGTTGCACATTTTATGACACGTAAATTTCTCCAATTCAAAATAACAGCTTTACCTTCTTTCGATTAATAAAAATAAACTAAATCAGCGACATGAATGCGGGTCCGGGTTATGCGATAGGTGCTGTTAAAATTCAGTAGCATGATATATCAGCAGTAGTGTAAAAGCAGACAAGCAGTGACAGCGAGATAATTGGAAGAAAGCCGTGACAGAAACGGGATAAACATATTAACCGAATAGCCAGAGAGTTTATTTTATTATTGCTCAAATGATCGTATCGGACAATCTTTCAATATTGGAATTGTCTAATTAATTTTTTTGAAAATAAAGATGATTTTTTGTATTATAAGTCGTTATTTTTTATTGTTTTCGCATTAAAAAAGAATGAGAAGTCGACAGGAGCTGTGAATGTGTGTGAACATACGAACTTAATCATATTTTAAAGAAAAGATGGGGAAGGTATCTTTTGTTGCAAAACAACGCTGAAACTATCAATAGGTCAGCCACAGAATAATCAAATACTCAAACATAATCCCAATTTTAATTTCAATACCTTACTCGTAAACATGTATGTGGATTGGCTAACAGTGCCTGCACTGGATCTAGGTCTCAATTAGGCGATGAAATAACGCTGATGATCATGATGACATATAGCACAAATGACCACTCACACAAATCAAGCAAATATACATGGCCTATGAAGTAAATAAGGAGCAAAACCTATGACAGACTTACACAAGTGAATAAATTAAAAAGTTTCATGCCATATAACCACATAACTTGTTTTAAATGGCAAATAAATTAAAAAAAAGACAAAGAAGCAGTAAGAGAGTAAAAAATAAAAAAATTTTTACTCTCTTACTGCTTCTTTGTCTTTCAATACGCGTGTGCAAATATGTATGCGTGAGTGCGAGTGTTTGTGCGAATGGGAGAGGGAGGGGGGAGAAATAGTATATTTATTTATTTTTACATTACACTACTTAAGACTATCCGTATAGGGTGCCCCATGAATTAAACCTATGGGCATCTGTAATCACTTGCTGTTATTCAAACAATAGCTCGTTTACATCTGCTTGCGCGGCTGTAAAATACACGCACGTGCACTTGGACGTACGATCATGTTCTCATAAGTATTTAAACGTATATCAAAACAAGAAGGTCCGCTACAAATTGGTAACGTACGTTGTACTAAGGAGCAACAAGTGTATAACTCTTTTTACAATGTTGCTCCTAACAACATTTGCATACCAAATTATATGAAATTCATTCAGATATTCAAACCCCAAGTACATGCACATCATCTTTACACTATATGTATGATGGAGCATTTTGAAAAAAGAATAGGACTCGAGTCCTACAAGATCCTGACGATAATTAGGACTTAGGATTTCTATATTTTCTATGTCTTCCCCGGCGATCTACTCGTAGTTCGAGTGCGGTATAGTGGACGTAACTGGACGTTTACTTATTCGTAGCAACATGCATTACTGGGACGAGGAACTATAATGTTGAATATTGAATCATCCAAGTAGATTTATGATCTCAGCTAATACCTGGCTAAACCAGAAGGCACAAAAGTCTTCGCTAGTCTTATGAACTGTAGGGGCGAATGCAAGGGTAACGCCAGCAGTAGTAGGTTCCTCCGAAAAAAAAATACCTGGTTTGTGTCTTTTTGTTTGCATTGCATATTTCTTTTTCTGTATTTGTATCAAACCCACGTTTTACGTTTGTCAAGATGAACAAATAGCGGACTTCTAAAGAATGTTCCCTGTTCAATGGAGAATCTTTATATGCATATTGGGCGTATCGATACGCGGAAAAATTCCACTAGAGCGCTTGTGGTACTTCTATACCCTTCCTGGATTCAAAGTGTATGTTGGTTACAAAGAGTTTTATACTTCTATGAAACTAGTGGCCCGTCCCGTCTTCACACGGATATTTTATAAAATATGAAATATGACATTAAGTGAGCCTTCAAATCCCTGGTGCCTCAAACATCTCTTGCTACATGTCTCTGATGTTATTCTCAGTAATATGTTAGAAAGCTTGTAACATTAATATATGCTCAGCTAACGCTGCAATGTATATGTTATTTTTTCCATCAACACGTACGTTATATTACATCAGCAGTCGGCCCCGGACTCAGGCGGATATTTTATGAAATATGATAAAAGTTCATGGATTATAATATGAAATATAGTATAATGGAAAATAC
>JAFELO010001267.1:65231-78745 GCA_017140195.1 Eumaeus atala | reverse complement strand
TATATATATAGTGATAATTAACCTTTTATAAAAAAATAAAAGATTATTGAGATTTTCATAAGCCTTTCGCCAAGCATCGTCATATTCTAACTCTAAATACAAACGCATTTTAAATGGTGTGTATAAAATTGCTTGAATATGAAGAAAGTCGTAAACGGATACCGTACGTGGTCAAATAAAGCTAGCGACAATCGCGTATTAAATTCAGCAAAGTTGACGGAACAAATATGGAATAAACTCAGAATTTAAATACGGCGATTAATAAAGTCTTGACTTATTAGATTAATTTTATTGATGACATTTTATTATTTTCTGGACACAATAATTGGAAAGGGTTTTTTTTTTATAAATTGTGCCTTTGGTGATAATTAAAAAACACTTGAATAAGTAATCTGGTAGATTTTATATTCCTGTCGTTGGTAATTATTTATACTTTTTTATATGTTGTGTAGGCGTTATTTCTGAAAGAAAGCATGAAAAATCTCATGGTTTCATCAGTCTCACATATCAATAAGCGGTTGAACTACGATTAATATAATTTCTAATTCTAATTTTTCATTGATAATGTTAATGTTCCATTCTCTTAGCTGGTTCTTACGGAAATTTTGATACTAAGAATTAAGACAGATGCATGATCAAGAAAGGGAAACTTTTTTTTTTGCGGACGCGGGGAAACGCATTTAGGTACCGTCACCCGGTTCTGGGTGGGGACAAGTTATATGCGCCCCGAATTATATTATAGTAATGTATCTAATCAATACTTAGATACATAATATGGATACACTCGTATCTACTCTTGTATAATAAAAATAATTGGCATAAATAAGGTATTAAAAGAATAAACAGTGTATTAAAAGTCGCAAGTCGCAAAATGTTATTGCACTTAAAATAATATTTTGCGCAAATGCTACTATGTTGAGATGACGGCAATCCACACTGTGTGGTGTACCAAAGCCACTAAAGGGTAAATTAATTTACACACAACAACGTTATGTACGGTGTTCCTCACCATGGTTCAACCCTTGTCGCGGCGGTGGGGCTCTGTGGCCAAGGGTTAAACCAGGCGATGCTAATTGAACCGAAGGGGATGTGTTTAGCCCCCCCCCTTATAAGAAAAGGGAGCTAAAGAGTAGTAGTAGTAGGAGGCGCTTTTTGTACCCCGCTTATGAGAAGAGGGGACAAAAGAGCAACGGGAGTAGGCACTATTACGCATGGGGCAAGGGGCGGGGATGGGAACCTCACCACATTGCACTGCCCTGTTATCCCCATCTGAGTTGGTGGTGTCGGTCACTGAGAGGGCTAACACTCGCGGTGGTCTTGGTGGGCAATAATGCAGTGAGCCCCCACATACCACAGGGCCCCACCCTAGGCCAGTCAAGGATCGTAAATGCGTTTCCCCGCGTAAACAAAAAACAAGTTATACCTCTTACTAAAAGTAAAGAATAAATAAAAAAAAGTAGAGCTTTCTGATCTACCAATCTTAATATTGCTTATTACTATTTCAATAATCATCATCTTTCCTTCACAAATATTGCCTAGCTACGAAATTATCGTAATGCTATTTTCATTAATTGTTATATCATTTTAACATTTACACTTGCCGTACTTAATTTCAAAGCTTGAAACGACTACTTAATCTATAATAATATTTACCTTCACAATAAAGGTAGAATATTGTTATAAGTTAAACCATTAAGAGCCATAGCGATCCTAAACGGTGCAGTCTGTATTCCATAATTAGCGTTTGATTATCGAAAGCGCTATTTAATTATCAATTGAAACAACATTTCAACATGACACTGAAAGTGAAGGTGCTATAATGCAAACCAAAATGTGTGTACATAGTAGCAACATGTGATTCACGATAACAAGCCTATACCTGTGTTTAACCTGTGGCTTCATTCTCCTGATATTATTCAAGTGTATTACTGTCCTATTTATATGTAAATGCTATTTAATCTATAGATGGAAAGGATTGAATAATGAATATAATTTTTCCTATTTATTATAATTAATATTAACAAAGGCAACTCATTGGCATAGTAATTAGTAATTATGTGGATGACCGCAAGTATAAACCGAAGACCGAAGGTATACCTCGGTCTTCGGTTTTACTTGCGCTACTTCTTACCGAATATACTAGGCCGTAATAAACTTGCAAAGCACTTGAAATAAAATCTGACAACATGGAATAAAATTACTGTTTCGATTAACAAATTTCTAAATGTGGCAGTAACAATTAGAAGCGGGCTAATGGATGCCTAAAGGCAAACGTTCTCGTTATAGCTTTTAAAGAGAGCAGAAAAACGAAAAGTTATAGGTACTCATCACAAGTTTTAATTCGAAGATTTTAAAATCTCCCCGTAAATAAATTTTACTGGTTCAAGTTATTGTTAACTAAGTTATTGCTATTGAAAAAAATAATAAATAAAAGTACTTCCTAATGGTTGGAATAATTAAACTGTAACTACATTGCTGCCGAATAGACCCGACACGAACGGAGGTGTACCTCTCGTAGATGTCGCCATAAAAGCGTTTGCTATGCAATCCATTCGTGTTTGTTCGTGAACCTGTGGGCTGATTGTTTGAGCGTAAGGTGCCAATTCAGCCGTGTTGTTACTTTTCAGATGTAACTCTGCAATATTAGTATCAGTATAAAGTATTATATGACATTTTTTTTATTTTTATGTAAAAATCAGTAAACCGCTTTCAAAAGAGTACGAAAAAAAAACACCATGAGACGAGATTTCTATATTTACAAGGCAACTGGGCCTCGTATTTGCGTTCTTTATGAGACAGGGGGCAAAGGAAAAGGTGGACAGTGACTATCGCCTCCTATAGACATTTGCAAAACTAGGCGTCTTAGAGACGCGTTGCCGGCTTTTAAGGAGTAGGTATGCTCTTTTCTTGAAAACGTCTAAGTCGTATCGGATCTGAAATACCAAGGAACACAGCTGATTCCACAGCACAGTTGTACGCGGTAAAAGTGGCGTTTAAACCACACTGTGAGAGCCTTCAGCTATCTTGGAGGCGTGATCCAGATCTATTGGTGACAGGTCATAGTGGCTACATGAGAGACACGTATCCCATTTCACATAATGAACGAGCAGTCGGGTCACCGAGAAGCGAGACCGACCGACCTCACTAATAGCTATAACACCAGAAGTTTCGCAGTTGCATTGCCGGCCTTTAAGATAAGATTACAAAGATCTTTTCCTAAAGATCCCTAATTTGTACCGGTCCGGAAATATCTAGTCTGAAAGCAGATTCCACAGTGTACTAGTACGCTGGAGGAAATTGCGCTTCAATTAAACTGTTGTAGACTCGGTGATATTAAGATGATAAGGGTGGAACCTTGAATTTATAAATCCGAACAATACCTCGGTACACTCTCCGTGGAAAATACGGTCAAAGGTTTACAGCGAAGTAACATCTCCCCGCAAGGCATGTGAATGGAGATTGAAAATCTAAAAAAAAATAGAATAACTAGCGTCGACTTATTCATTACAGTTGAAGACTTAAGATATAGGCCCTTTGACCATCGCCTGGCCACAGAGGAACTCTCTTGTAGGTAGTAGATCCAGTGCATCAGAGCAAAAGTGGTTGTTAGCGTATCAATATTCGGTACCTATCGTGTTAATCACATCGGGACCCCAAACCTTCCGATAACCTTTTTAATTCCTTTGAGATTTTAAATTAGCAGAGCGCGGGAAACCGGCCCGTCTACATAATCCCTGTGTTAATGCCATGTTGGTATCTAATACCATTATTATTAAGCTGTAATAAATTTTTATGATCTTAAATATTGTATTTCCTAAACTTTTTTTACTAACGTCCTATCCACTACTAACATACTTCTGAAATAGGGAGTGTGTGTCTAGACTGTCACAATTGTTAGTGGCTGAAACTTGATCCACGGATAATCATATTAATTATGTGACAGTTCATATGTAAGTACTACTTTATTCTTTTATTTTATCCATCCAACATTGAAATTTAACTCTAGGACGTGAGATATTAGGGAGCCTAGTAGGAGGTACTATCTTGCATAGCCGTGGGACTAGCCCAGCAAAACGCGTGAACATTGCCATGTTACGTATGGAGTCCCACAAGGCAGTGTGCTCGGACCTATCCCCTTCCCGCTCTACATTAACGATTTGTGTGATTTGCATCTAATTAATAAACATAAACAATTGCTTGCTCTTTACTTTTGCTGACGACACCGTACTTGTTTTTCATGATAAAACGGGGGNNNNGAGGCCAGGAGCGATAAACTGTGACAGTATGGCTTATGGAAAATATATTGACTTTGAACACATTGGAAACCAACACATAACTTTTGGTATGTCTACTGGAAACATTCCCGATGGATCATTGCAGCAAAAATTGCACACTTGCTTTAATGCAGAAAGTAACTCAATGTGTCCATGTGTAGAACTAGAGAGAAGAACTACGATAAATATTTAGGTATTCTCCTGGATTAAACTCTCACATGGAAGCCACATATTGCGTTACTTGCAACGAGAACCAAAACCTCATTTACATGTTCAAAACGTTGCGACATGTGGCTGATCAAAGGCTGTTAAGAACAATCTACTTCAGCCTGGGTCAGTCTATACTTAATGTATAAGAGCCTGGGGAGGGGCTAGCAAAACTCACCTGACAGTTGCAGAAGGAGCACAATGGGCATTACTGAAAGTAATGAGTTGTAAGCCGTTCCGATTCTCTACAGCTCAGTAGTATTTACAATGTGATTTGCTTACTATTCGTCGACTATTAATCCTCAGGACTATCCAACACCAACACACTTGTATGACATTAGATCCCACTCGAAATTCGAAACACACGATGTACAGAGTTTGCGACACAATTCCCTGCCGTACTTTCCCCATTTAAAAAAATATTGCTTTCTCGGCCCATTCCTCTATAATAAATTAAATAAAAATCTTAAAATATAGCAACAAAAAAAACATGATTGCAAGAAAGTGCTAAAAATACTTAATTATGAAGACACGAAAAGTTTATTAACGGTCATAAAATAAATTCCATGCAGACATACACTCTTACGTATTCATGACCTCAATAAATAATTATGAACACATGCACACATAAAAGCACACACACACACTTAAGAATATATGCACACACAAACACACACTTCCGAATACATGCCCACATAAAGAAAGTTACATGCTCATACACATGCCAACACACACACATTTACTAACACTCATACAATTAAAAGCTAATAAGTGTTTAAAATACACTCATAAAATTATCCACTACATTAAAATACACTCACACATAATTAGTAAAACTTAAGTAACACGGCAACACAATGCGAACACATGCACACATATACTCTCACACTGAAGTTGTCCCGTTACGGCGGTATTATGTCAGGCGCATTAGGGAAATAAGAATGAATTTTTACGATGCGCAAACACACCGTAACGAAAAACCGGAAACCTGTAATTAGCTATAGTGAACATTTTAGTTCTTCTCTTGTTACATCAAAGAAATATAACTTGTAAGGCGTATACATAAGTACACACATTCTTATGCATATATAGTATGTCAAACTCGCCTACAATTTGTGCTAACTCTCGCAAAGCTCAATCATGACCAACTATGCTGGTGCGGCTACTCTATTATTTTTAGCGTGAAGGGGGAATTCAAAATGTTTTATTTTAGTTCGCAGTCAGAACACTACAACACGCTTAAATATTTGCAAGTATAATAAAAACCGCGTCAGAAGTATACAATGGGATCTGTGTTTACCTACAGGTATATTTAGAACGGTCTGCTATCGATAGATGGTATATAAAATGTGATGGAATGTTGAACTAGCAATCGAAGCGTTTCGACATCCCCCCCCTTTGAGTACGTTGCCCCCTTTTACTCCAATAATTAGCTACTCACAAACCGTTTTGTACTACCCCAGACGTGCCCGCCCAATTCAGCTGCAATACAGCATTAGTTCTTATGTATGTTATTGTTCGTATAGTTTGGGAAATCCTTTACTTACCACCCTCCCGTGATGGAAGGGGCGACGGTTCCCCCCAGTCATGACAGCTCAACGAGGTCTTCCAGCCTCCACGATGTAAGGCAATGTAAGGCAAAGGTAATGTAATGTAAGGCGAACTCAAGGTGCTGCGCGTGAGCTGCCCCTCTGACTACTCAGCCAAGGTAATAGTTACTTTACTTAATCTTAAATACCTCGGGATGCATCCCCCTTCCCATCTGCGGGGGTCCGTCCCCTTATCCACCGCTATCGCATCTATACCGTCGCCCAACGTATCTTACAGTAACCAATGAAGCTGCACTGGACATCTTCGTCTGCATAGAGCAGTAAGATGCAACCCTTTACAATGACGTATCTGGTCTGAATTATGATAAGTTGTAAGCTACACGTGCATATCTACAGAATTAGTAGATGACCGTTCGCATCACCTGGTCTTCTTGCTGGTAGCACTACAGTGTTCCGAGTACCACCACTGTAATTGATTTACCGTCGTATTGTTGTAGGGAAGTTTAATCTCAAAGGGGCACACGGCGCTACGCACGCGGGTCTAGCTTCGCATTATAATAAAATGTATTGAACTGTATCCACAGAGCCTCGCTTTACAATAAAATATATTGGACTGTTTCCACAGCAGTCAATACGCTACGCCGTTGATATACCCGTAGCTTACTCGAAATAATTTCTTACCTACCTACGCACGAGGTACACGGAAGCACTTCCGACCAGAGTCAAATTACGGCTTCTATCAACGCCCATTAATTAGTTAACTATATATTATTTAATATAATAAAGGAACAATAGTTTGAGAAAAAAAAACATTGTTAGGGATATCATTAAGTGTTACCTTATGAAAAGGTCCAGAATGAAATCGTTCTACAATATTACATTCATCAAAAATTTAACGATGCGTAAATGACGAGGGTTCAGTGAGATTTACGGAGGTATTTGATAGAGGTAACTATTATCTACCCTTGCGGAAAAACATCATACTCGTTTTGAAAATGTTTCTATAAGCTTAGTTTTAGTAATAGGTAGGCACTGTGCTGCATTGCAGCCAAATAAGGCCGACACGACCGGCGAGGTACCTCTCGTTCACGTGATGTGATCTTAAAAGTGATGTGTGTTAATGGGTTTTGTGGTCACGAAGTGACTCTGGTTTCTTGTTTTTCCTCCTATTCTAAAAAAATAATTTAAAGATGTTTTTGTGGCCATAAAAATAATTTTTAATTATATGATAATAGTATTAGTAGTAGATTACAATAATTTTATGGATTTAACGCAATAGAGTCAGGGAGAATATACCCTCTGAATTATATGATATTAATATTTACTTTTGAAGGTTAAACCTCTACCTAAAACTTTTCATTCCATTTCTAAATTTAAATTTATTTTGCGTTGGAGCTCACCGCATGGGGGCCACACAAAGTTAATTTAATTGGTCACATATAGGTTAGGTATTCCAGAAATATAATAAATATATTATTGTATCTAGGGTTATATTTATTATATTTTTATACCATGTGGAGATAAGGGCTCTTAAAGTTATCCTACGGGTTGCATTTGGTTATTGTAACGAGTGGGCTATGAGCTATGAATGGCTACATACCAAGATGCTACAACTTATAGGAACGGAGTTACGCGGTTGGAACCGCTGGGTTATGCCAGTCTTTTCAATATTGAGGACAATGCTTAAACAAGTGGTATGACACTTGTTTAAGCATTGTCCGCAATATTTCGTACGACAGGAATGATATAAGAACTGAAATAAAAAAACGTGGAATGATCACTATATTTAAGAACATTTTCAAAAGAATCATCATCATAACCAGCACTTATCGGTCTACTTTCGGATATAGGCCACTTCCAATGAGCCATTTCATTCCACTGCGCGGAGATCGTCTTGTGAACGGTCACTAACACTTTCTGATTGACAATATCTTTTTTCAAAAGAATGTCGTCAATCAATAATTGACAGGATAATTATATCTGATTTTTTTTTTGTTTTTTGATGCTGATGATTAAAATAACTGTCAGTGATATAGTCGATTGAACTCTCAACTGTATTTTTATTATTCACATACACACATTCGCGCTAGTATTTATATATTAATTATATATACTAATAATATAAAGCTCAAGAGCCTCTTTGGTTGCTTGAACGCGCTAATCTTAGGAACTACAAAAAATATTTTTATGCCGGATAGTCCATGTATCAAGGATAGGATACCCCATGTCTCTATGAATGAAACCACGGTGTGATACTCGTGTTATATAAACTCTCATCGAAAGACTTTCAATCCTAGTTACTGCTAAAACGTTCAGCGAAGCCTTTTTTACAACTTTATTAGACACAAGCAGGAATTTCGCCTACCAGACTAAGTAGCATCAATGACGGTATATTTATACACACAAGTGCACTTATAAAATTTGATACAAGTATTAGTCTTCGGCAGTATGACTATTTAGATTTTTTTTCGGAGGGACCCACTACTGGTTGGCGGCCCTTGTCCAGCCTCAACATTTCGACTGACTAGCGAAGAATTTTGTGCCTTCAGGTTTAGGGACACTATAGGGGGACAGACCTCACTATTTTCACGCAGATGGGAAGAGATGTACCGGGTTGATTGTACCCTATAGCAATTATTTTGGAACCGAAAAGGGGGAAGCGGTCCTCCTCTCCACACTACTGGGATGGCACGCACTATGCCGTTTAAATTTATTAATTTGAGATAATTGAGCTCGTTTAATGTTTGGCTAATCTGAGGAGGCCGACCTCCTCACCCCCCCCCCCACTGACGGGAGGGGTATATTTGCGCTAAAAATCACCAAAGGGCCGTATTCTTGGTTAATTTATTATTACTTAGAGCTCTCTAAAGTCGCGTTATTTTAGCTCTACAAATCTAAGCTCGCCACTTACGAATTCGAAACCGGGCTTCTTTCCGTAAGCGGTGTGTGTGAGCCGGTCAATAACGTCGGATCGTATCCCAACGTTTGGACAATCAATTTATTTTTGTGATTAAGGCCACGGTGAAGGAACTTTTGAGACAGCTCATTGAAGTGTCCTTTAATCGAGGTAAACTGAAATTCACAATGTAGGTCGATGTTTCGGAAGCGCCACTAATCTAAAACACTAAATCTGGAGCAAAGGTCCGTATTGAGATCGCTGTTTTATAATGCATAGTTTTGGTATATACTGGACTGTGTTAAGATCGTGTGCTAACGAATGCATGCTGATAATAAAAACTACTTTACACAAAAATACGAGATACACGATTTCACACTGAACTGTCATATTGAGGCATCATTATACATAATCATATAGCACAACGTGCGTAATTTGACATGTGCACGTCTTTTGTACGAACGGTTTCGAGATGCTAACTATGTATCTTGATATGTTTGTAAATCAATGCCTGGCTTTGATGACTTTAAAATTAAATCATGCTACTTCATTTTGGTTAAAGTATCAAACAAATGACTAACAGTCACAATATAGAATAACATAGTTAATTGCAATAATTTGAAGTCTTTTCAGAAAATTCAAAGTTGTTTTGCAAATTTTCTATAAATTACTAGATAATATTTCGAATGTTATATTCCAGCCTATTACTACCACCACCAACCACCTTATGTGTGTATATTTATGATAAAGGAGAGACATACGCAACTTTTAATTTATTATTATTTATTATAGAAAATTAAATATTATCCGAAGACAAGTGCGATTCATCTTACTGTAATGGAACATCGCCTGTCTAATCATTTAGATTAAAACTAAAATAGAACAGTCTTGACCGACTGTTCAATACGCAGGCATAATTTTGTATACTTTCTTAAATGATATGCCTAACGAGGTTATAAGAGGTAGAAATATGTATAAATTACGCGAGATACAATATGTATAAGCTTCTAGTTATTTATTTTTAATTTGAGAAAAAAACAATGGTGTCAGCAACAAAAAAATATTTTGCACTGTCCAATCTATTTTGAAAAAATTATGCGATTTCTAAAATGTTTTTTTTACTACACAATATATTTTAATTTTTTAGTCTATTTTAAATCTGCTCTCTACATACATAGTATGAAGTACTAATTAGATAAACATATCTCTGAATAAAAGTAATTTTTGAAAAAAATATACAGCAGTTATAGATCATGACATATAACAACGAAGAACAATTTAGAGTCTCAATCGAGGTGCGGCGTGGAGGGTGACACGTAAAGTAGCCTAATCACAGTCTTAGCCCTTGGCGTCATTCCTAACTGTACCTGCGCATGCAACTGTCATTTTAGTTCAACTTATGCCGTGGTTTCTATGCATATATATTCATTAATTAATGAATGTTCAGTGTGTTACATTTCAAGGAGTAACCATGTACTAATTCAGGTACATGTCACATTATGAATTAGCATTATTTTATTACTATTACTTATAACTTAACTATATTTGTTATCAGTTGGCTTTGTTAGTGAGAGCTCCATAGGCCATCCAAATAGATCTGCTCATATTGAATCAAATTTCACAATATTGTGAGTATCGACAATAGTGTACTCCCGATCGTATCGTATCACGTAATTTCCAGTATAATTATAGCCTCTGGCAAACGTAGGCGATCTCGTTAAACTAAATGTGCATTAAATGTGTCGTAATATAACGTTAACCATATTATCGTAAATGCAGATTTCATATCACTTAGATTGACTACTAACATAAAATATTTATCAAGGTGTTTAATTTTTGTATTCATAAATCATTGCGTTGTCATACTCCATTGGGTGCTTACACGATACCGGTGGACCACTCGGGCCGTGACGGCCCAATTTGGCTGCAATGCACTGTGCATGGGAGTTCAAAAATTTTCACAAATAATCAAAAAATTTTTGAAGAACGATATTAAATCAATCGACTTCTGAACGTTAAGGAGCGATATTGTCGCAATGTGTATTTTATATAATTGTCAAATTTAGATAGTAATTAAAAGATAATGGTGGTACCGAGAATAGTGAATAATATAATCATTTCAGTGACACATATACTTGTGTATCATCTAGCCAGTTGTCACTATATTTGTAAATGTTGAAAACAGACCTAAATTCAAATATAATATAATATAATCAATATAATCATTTCAAAAAATTTATTATGTCCTAATAGGTCGCCTTAGCATCATAATCGTCTCTACTGTAATACAACATACAAGAAAAATATATAGAACAAAATCGCAAGATGTGCAAAATCGAACTGGGAATAGTTCAAATAAGTGCCACTTCTCTGCAAAGCATGTCAAGCCTTGAAACAGCTCTTGAGACGTGGAAATCCGCACTCGGTGTCTTTTACGTCTTCAATAACCAAGTCGATGCAACTGAATTCAAGCTGTTTACATTACATTATCTTATATTTTTGCTATTTATCTCACATTACATATTCGATATTAGTAGTATTATATGTCAATTGTCATCAACGAAGGAATAATAAGTATACCTTCGTCTTTAGACTTCGCACTATAAGATGGCTAGATGTTCACATTATTATAATATAATATTATCTTCTTAGTGTGTCATCTATAATCTCCCTTGTTATATTGTAGGAAGGGATTACAGATAGGAATAAGTGTTGTATATCTCTCCTCCATGACCTGATGAGTCATTGATATAAAAAATTATATTGACTACTCTTACTACTACTTAAATTTTTGTATCAATAAATTATTATCAAATAATTAAAACTCGACCAACTATCAAAAAATCGTTCACGCCAACATAGCGGAGTTCCTAGTCCTAGTGGACGAGTCGTGTAGGCCCGAGTGAGTAATATAAATTTTAGATGTCGTGCCAAAATAATCATAACATTATTTTCTAATGTACGAAAATTTTGGCAACACTCAATAGAGTGTTGTTTGGTGCGAAGCGTCGAGCTGGCGCGTTGTGGTTTCTTATTGTTTATGATTGGCGACTGTTATAATTAAGATAATTTTCGTTAGCGCAGTTGTTCCTCCTAATTTACTTACAATAAATTATTTTGTAAGAGAATTTGAAAATTGTATGTTCTTTAGGAAGTAAACTTAAGCTGAAACGTGGTAAAAGTTGAGGTTGCAACGATATCATGCCCCCGAACGTTATTCTCGTCAAGTGATTGACTTCTAAAATTTGTTGGTTGTATTTCTGAGTTGAAGAAATACATCTACTTTAGAAAATAAAACTTATGTTCTTTAAATATATGTAATATGTATAAATTATATAAATATCTTATTCGTTTTAATTGAGATGCTCAGGAAAGATTATATAAATTCGGACAAATTACCGTTAAATTTTCTGTTGTACCATAGGATTGGGAGCAATGCAAAAACATGATTATAATGTTGTTTGTATTCATGAATAAAGTTTTACAAAGCATACAGGGTCAATGAGAATTTACATAAAAATGGCGGGGGTTATGTGGAACATGAATTATATTATTTTTAAATGTTTTGTTTTACTTAAACTTTCGAGCAATTTTAACCTAAACCCAAAGACCTACCTTTTTACTTTAATTGTTATTTTGATCAATGTCTTGTGTACTGAATACCTTTATTTAAGCCTTTTTTGCATAGCTAAAGAAATGCAGATGTTTTTAAAATAATGTGCAGATTGAACACCACACATTTTTTCAAATAAAACCTCTTTACTTTACACGCTTAGTGAAAATTCGTCATCTCTGAAATTTGTCGAGCTGTCTTTTTAAAACTGTTTAGGGTAGGTTAAGCTTTTAAATATAGTTTTGTGGACTGGCATATCTTCTTAATAGCTACATCGAGAAAACACGCTCTAGGTGCTCCAATCACAAAAAAACGGTACAAAAGTTAAAAATAAGGAGATTTTTGATAAAAATCTTAAAATTAATCTCCAAGCTTTAAGGGTTAAGCTTCGCAAGTATGATACGATCAAATCCATCAGAAATGACCAGAAAAATAACGTCCTGTAATATTCAGTACTACTTTTGATGTAATCCTGTTACTTGCTATTACGACAGACGTTGTTCTAGCATGGAAAATGTTAAGGCTAAACAACTATAATCATTTAAAGCGTAGAAAGTAGCCGATTCTCAGACCTACTAAATATGAGTATAAAATTTTGTTGAAATCGGTACGGCCGTTTTGGAGGGGTAGGGTAACTAGCATTATGATACGAGTATTTTATATATAATTTATAATATAATATAATAAACATTATAATTTATAATTTTAATAATTTTAAAAATATACAAATTTATTTTAAAGTTATAAATATACAAATTGACTGGCTACGTTCAAATATCACATTGTAAGATTTTTATATTATAATTTACGTCCACTTTATTTTTTCATTTGAATTCTATTAACAATTATTCCCCATACTACATGTATTTTACATAACCTTGGCAAATATTTCAGTAAACCTTAAATAAATAAAACATAATTTTATTTTATGTACGTCGTAAGAGAATTTAATATTAATTCTAAAAAAATATATT
>JAFELO010001267.1:45138-55930 GCA_017140195.1 Eumaeus atala | reverse complement strand
CATAATCGGGCGGGCACCACTGGAGTGTACCATCCGCTCATTTTATACCGCCACCCAGTACAACTATGCTTAGTGTTACGTGCTCCGCGACTTAACTTACTTTGCAAAATATGTAATTTAATAATCCTCGAAAAGCTGCTAATAGCCTATGATTCTAAACTATCCGTAATCATTTCTCTCCTCTATTGTAATAATACGTCAAAGAAAATTACACAGAACGAAAACACAAGATGTGTAAAGTCCAACTAAAAAAATTTCAAATAAGTGCCACTCCTCCAGAAAGCAAACAAAGCCCCTGTGCCGAAGAAATCTACACTCCGTGTGTTTTACGTCTTCAATATACAATTAATCGCTAAATATTCAACTCCGTTCAAGCTACTTATTAGAACAGTGAATTGATGTTTTAGTAAAGGATTATTAACGCCTATTAAATAATACGAAACAGTAAACATAACATACCCAGTATATTGTAAGAAGTCATTTTTTTTATTTTTCATTATGTTTTCGATGTTTCTCCAGCATAAGGAGCATTAAAAATGGGGAGGCGGAGGGCAGGATAATTAATTCAGGCAAAACCAGCACCACAACATCATTATAAAATTCAATGAGTAGATGGGTCCAAGAACAAAAACAAAGCAGCTTTCATAACCCGTCAAATAGTCGTGGGAAAACATTAAGCATGCCTTCTGTCCGTGACTGATAGGAGCATATTATACAAACACTCTGTAAACAAACATTACTCCTCTGAGATCTAATTAAATAAACAGAGAGCAGTGGCAGCAGCCTGGAATAGTCTCAAACTTTTACCACAGATAAAAACATTATTTGAATGTGAGGTAGGAGGCCAACGACTAGGCTGGTAGTGACTAACGCCGCCGATTGACATTTGCAAGACCTCTAAATGAATACCTCTAAATACGATCCGATGAATAATATAATCCTATGCCTACCTCTTCGGGAATAATAGGCGTGAAGGTACCCTTCTTTTTTTTCCTTTTACCTCATTACAATAAGTACTTTCTGTTCACTTAATTAACGGCGTCTGAGAAATTAGATAATTTATTGAAGAAAGAGGCAATGATTTTCCTTTATGTCAATTATCATACTAGCCGATTATTGATTTATAAAAAACAATATACACAATATCACACTTAAATGTCTGAAACGTCCCATACACATTATTTAGTCATAATATATAATTCAAACTTTTTTTTAGAAAACTCAACAAACACAAAACTAAATCAGTATTGAAACAATTACTTTTTAACATCTATACTGATATCCTCCGAAACTACATACTTGTCCAGTAGTTTCATAGCATATTCAGTACAAATAAAAAACAAACAATCAAATGTTTCCTCTTTATAATATTAATATAGATATGAGCATAATCATAATATATGAATACCGTTATTATATTTCATTAAATAGTATAATCCGAAAGAAATTTTATTAGACGTAACCCCTGCTATTTAAGGAACCCCTACCACACCCCACAAATACCATCAGTGGACCCAATTGCAGATATCTCTAGAACTTCCAACCCTCTAAAGTTGCATTGACCAAACAATCTAAGCCGTCGCTCTAATTGCTAATTCGAAGTGTACGTAATATAATGTTACCACGTAAATTTAATAATTTCGTATAGGTATTTTTTTTATTTATTAGGTCCATCTACAATTAGTTGCACGTTAAACTTATTTTAAAAGAAATTTGTTATATGATCTTTCGTCAAACGAATAATGATTGGAACACCATTACTTCGTTTTCTGTTATAGAATATCACGTAGTATTAAAACGCCGATATTTCATTAGCATAAAGTTCAAAATCTTTACCACAACGTGACAGCAGACAAAAAAATATAAAAATTAAAATCAACTTTATGACATTGAGTAAAGGACTAAAGTCTAATAAGGAAATTCCATTATATGCTGTTCTAAATAATGAATAACGATTATTGATTACAACAGCATTATTTTGTTTTCTGTTCTAGAATTGTCGCATCATATCAATACCACTAACACTCTAATTGCATAAAGTTCAAAATTGACAGCAGACAACAACAACAGGACATAAAAATGAAAGTGAACTTTATGACTTTGAGTAAAGGACTAAAATAAAAAAATTAAATTCCGTGAAATGCCGTTCATGAACAACAACAGCAGATAATGGAATTTCACATTTATATTACGTTATGAATAATATTTGCATTCATCGTCATCATTGTCATCAGCTGGACGACGTCCACTGCTGGACATAGGCCTCTTTACATATTAATAATACTTGTATTGCTATAATAATATGGGTATTGCGTACGTTTTAATGTATCTCACGTCACTGCACGTATTATGTAATAAATTCTATCTTCCTCTCTCTCTCTCTCTCTCAACTTTACACTAGCTAATTAGGCAACTTCATAGCTAAATTTTTTGATCGCAATAAATCGTGAATCGTTACTCCTAGAGGGATGAAATTTATTCAAAAGACGGTGCGATGTTGGATGATGATAAATGGTTTAAATATCGATACTACCATCATATTACTTGCTCCTTATTGTTCTCTAAGCCTAAAAATGGGAAATTTTTCACTCGCGCCAACGTTAAGCGTGATCCGTGACGCGCGGCGATGACGAGAGTTTCATGATTTTTGTTCACCCACAAAGTGCTCAGTTGTTCCACCAGTGCTTTAGAGACTATGTTATTTGAGTGACCATAGCTGACTGGTTACGAGTGATGTAGAGGTATTATAATATTGTTTTATAATTTGTGCATAGTGGTAGGAGAGGAGAGAGAGTAGAGGGGAGTGAGGATAGTGTTTAAAAAGCGATGTAGTAATAATTTACATTTGCTTATTAAAAAATATATAACTTTATTAGAAGTATTTAAAAAAATGAGTATTCAACAAATTTCTGTGCTGACTTTTGTTTATAAATTTTATAATTCGAATAAAGATTCGATTGTCCCTGTGTGCATTGATCTGCAAACGTCTTTTATTTAATATTATTCTGATGTCCTGGTGCCCACAATTACGTTGTAACTCTGGTTATTTATACTGCTCAAGTGGTAGTCTACCCATTATACTTAAATGCGATTAAAGAATATTTTATAGATGAATAATTTATTATTGTGTGATTTTATCTTTGCCTATTTATTTAGTCCTGGTTAAGTCACACAAAAACTAGTTACAAACTTTTGTATACCCAGTACTTTTGTAACTATGAATTACCTGGGTATACCCAGAAGAATATCCGATTAGGTGTTGGCGTTTAATTTTGATCGTGACAACATTAACAACAACAATATTTTTTGTAAGTTTAGATAAGCAGGATGATTATCAACTATGTATGGTATATAGTTGACCGTCTCCAAAATGTTCAGCTTCTTAGCACTACTAAGAGTCTCTAAATAGTTAAGCTAATAATTAAAAAAAATTACATATTTTGTATATTACATTTCCTAGACGCTCATAAGGAGTGTCTAAGAAATATAATGTTAAAAAATCGCAATTACAAAGGCCCTGATACGACCAGTTACTTGTTGATAATGATAGAAATAGGTAAAATAAAAAAAGTGTGGGAAGGCTTATAACACAAACATAGGGATATCATGAGCAACGCTCTTTCCGATAATTTAATCTGATAATTCGCGTTGTAATTTAAAGAGGACATGAGGATATTACACTTTTTACACATATTTATATTAAAAACTTATTCTTTATTATTCTACTCCCATATTCTTCGTATTGTTCCTTTTCAATCCACATTGTCTTCGCATCTTCTAGATCAGCAAATACTGCTCCACCTAACCAGGCTGCACCATAACTTTCTAAGGAATTAGAAACATATATGGGCTTATCTTATATATATGGGAGGTATGTCATTCGTTGTCCTCTTTAAAACTAAGTCTGTTTGAAATAACATTTCCGCGGACATAAAACACTCATTGGTGACATTAATATCTTCACCGCTGGGCAACAAATGTTTTTTAATTCCGAGCCATTGCACAGTTATGAGCTATGTAACAATGCTTTTTCCTCTCGTACATTTATTAAGGAAATTATTTTCGTATCACAGTGCCGTAAATATTCTTTTAAGTCTAGAAAGTTGCGCACCTGCTAGCCCTGTTTCAATGTGCGCGAATTTCAGTGATCCCCCTTCGAACACAGGAGCAACATCAGTGGTGTCGTGACCCATGTCCACGCAGATACCAGTTGTGTGTCCCGATCCACACATCGCAAGAAAGCTTTGCGATTGCATGCATAATGCAGGAGCATTTATGGTCTCAAAGAATAGTTCACTGCATTTTATCCTGCAATTATTCAAAATAAATTCAGAAATAATACCTAAGACGATTATGTAATTTTTTGAGCAGGTAGTGACTCCTTTATTTACTGTTTAGTTATCTGTAAAAGGTAGTGCTACATTGCAGTTGAATTGGGCCAGCACTACCGGGGAAGCAACTCTCGCTCACACGATATCACAGTAAATGATAGACTTGCTTTCACGTTTCGGGCGTTATGCGAGTTTCCTATGAGGTGGAAGGGCAACATAATATGTGTGTACGTAAATAAACCTAAAATATAATTTTGTGTTAATAAATCATTAAGTCGACACCATTTCCACTTTTTACACACCTAAGTTGATGTTAGTCACTGTACGTGAATAGAAAGATTACTTTACTTTTCATCCAATGATGCGGTTGAGGAATTAGCCAACAGAACGCTCCTCTCTCCTGATGCAGACCTAAGTTCTCTATAATACACATGATGCCATATTCTCTCCACGTTATCCCAATGCACTATAGTGCCATTTACAATAGGACTATTTAATTCTTGCTGAATCCCCTACATCGATCTCATACGGCCCTTTGCCACATTTTCCTTTTAAATAGTTAGGACTTCCAACAAGAGTTCTGAAAATTGATATTAGATGATTGTCATAAGAAAATCCAGCTTTAATGTTGTAGCCTCCATTGTCGATGATCAATCCTGGTTTATCAGACGACATTCTATAAAATCATACAATATACCGTAAAGACATTTATACATTACATGTGGCAAAATAAAATACAAGTAATTGTACCAGAGGATTTAACGCTTGAAACACTAAGGTAAAATTGTCTGTTATACGTCAGAATGAGAGAACTAACAGTTAATCTGCCTAGTATTGAATTTAAATATAAATAAAAAGTCTATATAAACCTTTAATGCTAAATGATATTCATGATTACTTTTGATACCGAAATTTTCAGAAGTTATTCGTTATGCTGGCGATAATTGATTATAGCCGGACAATATTGAAGAGCTCCACTCTGCAATATGCATTGATTTTTCCATAAAAATATACAACATATTGATATTTACGCAGACCAACAAACCTTCATCTGGAATGTTCAGCTAGATATATATCGAAATATGTAGTGCAATAGAAACTTGTCATCTAGGGATTATTTAAAAAATATGTTTTTAGTTTCAGTTTAATATTATTTTTAGTGATAATGTCTACAAAATATGGATTTCATATATTCAATAAGCGAGGGATGATATAAGAAATGGTTATTTCACCATAGACATTAGTTGCTATCTATTGTAACTTTTTGTTAGTTAGGTAGTTGACGTGTTTGAATGTTGTGTGATATACCTATGTGATTATTTTTATTAAAGTATCTTAGTAATTATAAAAGACTGTATATAACTTTACTATGTATTGGCAGTGCTTTACAATGTTCAAACAAGTCAATACTACAATTTGTAGCTTTTAAATAAAATCCATATGACTTCAAATGTTCACCCATCATAATCATCATCATTATCAGCCCTTATCGGTCCACTGCTGGACATAGGCCCCTTCAAATGGACGCCAAGAGGACCGATCTCCTGCTACTCGCATCCATCCCGGACCGGCTACCACACGGAGGCTGTCTTCCCACCTGGTGAACGGTCAACCAAAACTTCCTCTTCTTAATGTGGCAAATATGGCAAAGGGCTGTATGAGGTCGATGTAGGGATTCAGCTCTTATGAAACTCTTAGACGAATTAGATTTAAATAGTCCTGTTGTAAATGGCACAGTAGTGAATTGGGATAACGTAGAGAGAATATGGCATCATGTGTATTATAGAGAACTTAGGTCTGCATCAGGAGAGAGGAGCGTTCTGTTAGCTAATTCCTCAACCGCATCATTGGATGAAAAGTAAAGTAATCTTTATATTCACGTTCAGTGACTAACATCAACTTAGGTGTGTAAAAAGTGGAAGTGGTGTCGACTTACTGATTTATTAACACAAAATTATATTTTAGGTTTATTTACGTACACACATATTATGTTGCCCTTCCACCTCATAGGAAACTCGCATAACGCCCGAAACGTGAAAGCAAGTCTATCATTTACTGTGGTATTGTGTGAGCGAGAGTTGCTTCCCCGGTAGTGCTGGCCCAATTCAACTGAAATGTAGCACTACCTCTTACAGGTAACTAAACAGTAAATAAAGGAGCCACCACCTGTTCAAAAAAATTCATATTCATATCAGGTATTCTTTCTGAATTTATTTTGAATAATTGCAGGATAAAATACAGTGAAATTTTCTATGAGGCCTTAAATGCTCCTGCATTATGCATCCAATCGCAAAGCGTGCTAGCGATGTATGGATCGGGACTCACAGATGGTATTTGCATGGATATGGGTTACGACACCACTGATGTGGTTCCTGCATTTGAAGGGGGATTACACAAATTCGCGCACATTGAAAATGGGCAAATTGATTCGAGCCCATACATGTTTATAATTCCTCAGAAAATTATGGTTAAATTAGGCTGGTTGGGTAGAGCAGTATTTGCTGCTCTAGAAGATGCGAAGAAAATGTGTATTGAAAAGGAACAATACGAAGAATATGGGAGTAGATAAATAAATGTGTTCCTTGCATTATAATGCGAATTATCAGATTAAATTATCTGACAGAGCGTTGCTGATAATATCTCTATGTTTGTGTTATAGGCCCTCCCACACTTTTTTATTTTACCTATCTCTATCATTATCAACAAGTAACTGGTCATTACAGGGACTTTGTAATTGCGCATTTTAACATTATATTTCTTAGACACTCCTTAGGAGCGTCCAGGGAATGTAATATACAAAATATGTTATTTTTTTTAATTATTAGCTTAACTGTTTAGAGACTGATTGCTGCTAAAATGCTGGAAATTTGTTGACGGTTAATTCCATAGTTACAGAAGTACTGGCTTCATAGTTACAATTGTGTGACTGAGACAGGACTAAATAAATAGGCAAAGATAAAATCACACAATAATAAATTATTCATATATAAAATATTCTATCATCGCATTTAAGTATAATGGGTTACATTACATGTACTTGAGATGTAGACACCCTTGAGCAGTATAACCGTAATTACAACGTAGTTGTGGGCACCAGGACGTCGGGATAATATTAAATAAAAGACGCTTGCAGATCAAAGCACAAAAGCACAAACGAATCTTTATTCGGATCATACAATTTACATACAATAAAGTAACATAAATATTAAATTCCATTATAAGCTGTTGTTGTTTATGAACGGCATTTCACGGAATTTAATTTTTTGATTTTAGTCCTTTACTCAAAGTCATAAAGTTCACTTTCATTTTTATGTCCTGTTGTTGTTGTCTGCTGTCAATTTTGTAGTTTATGCAATTAGAATATTGGTGGTATTGATACGATGATCACATACTAGAACAGAAAACAAAATAATGTTGTTGTAATCACTAATCGTTATACATTATTAAAAACAGGAAGTAATGGAATTTCCTTTCTAGACATTAATCCTTTACTCAACGTCATAAAGTTGATTTTAATTTTAAAATAAATTTAATGTGTAACCAATTGTTGATGGACCTAATAAATAAAAAAACTAAGGAATAGCTCAATACCTACACGAAATTATTAAATTTACGTGGTAACATTTTATTACGTACACTTTGAATTAGCAACTAGAGTAACGGCTTAGATTGTTTGATCAATGCAACTTTAGAGGGTTGGAAGTTCTGGAGATATCTGCAATTGGTCCACTGATGGTATTTGTGGGGTAAGTAGCGGGGGTTACGTCTAATAAAATTTCTTTCGGATACTATTCAATGAAATATAATAACACACACACTACGGTACTTATATTTTATGATTATGCTCATATCTATATTAATATTATAAAGAGGATACATTTGATTGTGTGTTTTTTAATTGTGCTGAACATGCTATGAAACTACTGGACAGATTTGTAGTTTCGGAGGATGTCAGTATAGATATTAAAAAATAATTGTTTCAATACTGATTTGGTTTTGTGTTTCTTGAGTGATTACGTACGATATTTATGTAAAATGGTTTGTAAACGAGAAATAATATAAAATCTTTTACAATTAGAATCCTATATTATTATGATAAACCTAAACTATTTATAACATTATCCAAAACATTTTGATCATTACACAAGTTTAGCTGCAGAAATTATTGGTACTCGTTTTACCAGCGATGTTGCAAAGAAAAAAACGGTCGAATTATATATTATGACTAAATAATGTGTACAGGACGTTTCGGACGCTTTAGTGTGATACTGTGTATAATGCTCATTTGTAAATTAATAATCGGCTAGTATGATAATTGATATAAAGGGAAATCATTTCCCTCTCAAGTGTGTGATATAAGTAAATCTGTAAGACTTTCCTCATAAAATTACCTAGTTCATCAGACGCCGTTTATAAGGTGAACAGAAAGTACTTATTGTAATGAGGTCAATGGAAAAGAAAAAAAAGAGTATCTTCAAGCCTATTATCCCGAAAGGCAGATGATTATATTATTTGTCGGATCGTATTTAGAGGTCTTCAAGAAAGGATCATAACCTTAAAGGCCCTCAACGCGTCTGCAAGTCGCCTAGTCTTGCAAATGTCCATCGGCGGCACTATACTATAAACCAATTTTTTTTTTGCGCCCTATCTCAAACTCAAACAAAGTTCTTATCTGTGGAAAAAGTTTGAAAGTATTCTAGGCTGCTACCACTTTACTCTGTTTATTAAATTACATCTCAGAGGAGTAATGTTTGTTTACGGAGTGTTTGTGAAGTTATTCCGACCAGTCACGGACGGAAGGCATGCTTAATGCTTTCTTACGACTATTAAACAGGTTATAAAAGCTGCTTGTTTTTGTTCTTGGACTCATACTCAATGAATTTTATAACGATGTTGAGGTGCTAATTTTGCCTGAATTAATTGTTCATCATGTTCAACGAACACGTACTCCCTGGGCCGATCAACGTCGGTGGTGCTATTCTCGGAGTCTTACGACGACGACGTGTACCTCGGGCAATTATTGCAATTATGTAAATATAACTTCGGGAAGGAAGCCGATAGAAGGATTTAGTTGTGTTGGGTTCCAGAAGCTTCGCCATATCCTCACGTCGCCTATACCGCAGAGTATAAAGACGCCGTCATGACCTACGGGGCCGAAACATGGCCTTTTAATTTAAGACTGGGTCCGCAAGTTTGCGGAAGCTCAACGAGCTATTGAACGTGCTATGTTGGGTGTTTCTCTGTCCGACAGAATTCATAAAGTAGTCATAAGGCAGAAAACCAAGGTATCCGATATCACGCGACGAATAAGCGCGCTGAAGTGGCAATGGGCTGGTCACACACTCCGAAGAACGGATGGCAGATGGGTCAGTAAGGTTCTTGTGTGGAGACCGCATTTAGGAAAAGGAAATTTTG
Source organism: Eumaeus atala (assembly GCA_017140195.1). Lineage (NCBI taxonomy): Eukaryota > Metazoa > Arthropoda > Insecta > Lepidoptera > Lycaenidae > Eumaeus > Eumaeus atala. Next base: position 46,184 of record JAFELO010001267.1, on the reverse strand, counting down.
GTTGACCGTTCACTAGGTGGGAAGACGATCTCCGTGCATTAGCCGGACCGGGATGGATGCGAGTAGCAGGAGATCGGTCGTCTGGGCGTTCATTGAAAGAGGCCTATGTCAAGCAGAGGACCGATAAGGTCTGATATTGATTGATTAATTGAGTGTAATTACTGCATTGCATCGGAATAAGGCCGGATTACCTCTCAATTAGAGTAATAATACCTTCTGTTTTTGCTAGCCATCTTTTTTCGTGTATAAAACTACGATACTAAAAGTGGAATAAATAATATATCCCAATATAACTATGGAGTCAAAAAAAGTTGTGTAACTCATTTGTACTAATAAGTACTTCATACTTAAGTTCAATAGAACTCGACTCTTTCATTTTCACATTGGTATTACTGATAGGATCTTCGTAATCTTATGTGGGTAACAAAAATAGAAACCTTAATTTTTCTTGTATGAGAAGTTTCAGTCAATATTTTTTTTTAGGAAAAAACTGATTTACCTAGTATCTTTACGGTTAATGACAATTTTTGTGATAATATTGGCCAGGGAAGTGCAAGCAATAATAAAAATAACACAAAAGCACCGCAAAAGAATTTATCGAGAGCGGGCGTTTATGCATCCGATTAATTATTTTTATTGTTCTTTTTTATATTTTTTTTAACAACACGATAAGTATTATGCTGGAGTCTATTGTTGTATTTCGAATATTAAACGAATGGAGAATGAAAGAATGAAGTAAAGTAATTTACTGAAATTTTATGAAGCATTTAATTGGGGTTACAATAATACTGTTTTATGTTTACATATTTCTTGACACTATAACACATTTACTTATAAGTCCGAAGAGGCATAGTAGCGGACAAATTTATGTCGAAGGTCCATCACATACCGCTAATTTCACTTATGAATATACGTAATAATTTTTTTTAGTCAACACATTATAAACAGATTACCAACATATATATTGAACTATAAATGTCACTTATATTAATTTAAATAAGAAAGTCCTAATTGTGAAAATTTTAATTGGCGTTCTTGATCTATCC
>JAFELO010001267.1:13480-44898 GCA_017140195.1 Eumaeus atala | reverse complement strand
TACTGAAATGGAAAAATAAATGTTTAGTCAAATTCTAAAAGAGTGTTAAGTAAGTTACCGTTGAGTGTGAGTTGAATTTTTGTTAAAGTTTCGTGATTAAATTTTTTATCTATTCGTGCAAACTTGGAGCTCATTGCAAGTATAAGTTTTATAGTGGGTATGATAAATAGTCCAAAAGTAAGACATTTTTAATCTTTCGCTAGACATGAGTGAAGAGGAGGTATGTGAAGGAGTTGTACCTAATAACTACCGACGCCCACACAATCTACGTAGTCTATAGTAATCAATCAACAAAATTAAACAAACTCACTGAGAGCATAATCCGGTTGACGTCATAATCGTTAAGTTACGTGGAAGCTTTGAAAAATATTTCTAAGGAACTACCTTTTACTTTTGCACTACTGAATGTATGCTAATATTATAAAACTAAAGAATTTGTTCGTATATTTGAACTCGCTAATCTCAGGAATTAATATCCCGAATCGAAAAAATATTTTTGTATTGAATAGTCCATTTTTTAAGGAAGGCCATATAACATTACTCTACGCCAAATACGGCCGGAATTACGCTGCCGAAACTCGTAGTGATGGCATGTAATAATGCGATTTATATTTCTTTAAATTTAAAGAGGTCGAGGAAATGACTTTATCCGGTAGGGGGGAATATGTCTTATATGCACCCCTTTTGCTTCACAACAGTTTTTTTTTTCATTATTTATTTAGTTAAAATGGTTATATTTTATTTTTCTACATAACCGCATTTTGTTTGTGAGTTGTATGTAGCGTTGGGAAAAGTAAATACCGTTGTGAAGTAATATTTTCGGTATCTCATTTTGTATGATCATATGTCATATAGTCATGATGTAAACAGGTTGATGCTATGGTCCTTCACTCGATTTTCTTCTAAGTTATGCAATAAAATGACTAAATTTATTTAATAATAACATACAATTATACAAATTGCTATTAAGCAATGTATTTGAACTAGCGTCAATATTATATTAGCAATGATGCTTGGGCTATTGATGAGAGGGCAATCGCGTCATCAACATTGCCACGTCTTTGCATGGAGAGACTATGGTGACAATTTTGTGTTTTCTTGTAATTCATTTACTATATTCTTTTAAACAAATGTATTTACATCTACACAAAGGAAAAAGTGTCACCAGTCACCATGTATAAAGGTCTAAGGAATTGTGCATTCGATTTTAGCTGCAGTACTTTAAATCGTCTGGCGTTGCTGCGGACGTTGGGGATCGCCACTATGTGACCTGTTTGCTTGCTCATCTCCTACCCTTCAAAAATAATTAATTCGCCATTTGTACATTGCATTCCACCACTTGACCCAAGTGGACACCCGCTATCACTCTACACGAGTCTACTCTTTTACACAATACACGTAGAAGGATTTTATTCAATGACGGATTTTTGCTTGTTATTGATGTAAAATAGGATATTATATCAACCATCTCACACACACTGTGCAAAGTTATAAGTTATCATGTAACTTTTAACTAGAAAACTTGAGAACTTAAGTGTCATGTCTCATGACTATGATAAATAGTATAATATACTTCAGATCTGCAAGTTGGCGCCTATTAGTATACAGACAAGGATATTGTGTGTCGCTTCAGCTATATGTATATAGGAAAGTTTTAGTATCTAGGAGTAAGACAATAAATTGTGAATTTCTAGTTTACACGATGACTCGACCGAATTGCTGTGGCTGGTATAAAAGAAATAAAATATACCATACATTTTTAGTTCGATCAAATTACACACCTATGCCAAATTTCATAAAAATCAGATATGTCCACTGCGGACAAACCTTGACATTGTCATATGAAATATTATATGAAAAGGTAGATTTTGAGTTTATTTCGGCTCTGTTCAGGTTCGAACTATTGAAAAAAGGAGAAAAATTATTTATTGGTGGCCAAAAAGCGATACTAAAAATATTAAAAAAAGTTGAGTATAAATACCAAAATAAAACTGCATTATCCACATGCCATGCAAAAAGATCGTCGTGGTTTTCATTATAGAGCTCGTCATAATGCACGAAATCTGGTTGTCGGCATTGCAATATGAATATTTTAGCCAACACTTAGACTAGACTCCAACACAAGTCTTGATCTTATTTTGTTATCATTTTGCCTAGTCAAAGATAAAAGTTACGCATTTAAGATGCTAGTGAAGCTTATAAACATCTGATAGGAGCCTGCGCAGACTCTTTACACTCTCTAGTGGGATACCGGAAACACACACACACAGAAACTCAAACATATCTGTCACTTTGCGATGATATATGTGAGTGACAAATCGCCCCACAGAACTGACAATATAGTTCTGTAGACCTCCCCGGCTGTGTCAGCCCAATTCGACTGCTATATAGCGATTGTACTGTCTTTCACTAAACCTAAACATAAATGCATTGATATACAATAATACAAGATAAACGATTTCACACTGAAATTTAATTATAAAGCAACCATCATTATGAGTGCTGGTTTTAATTTCCTTTACAAAATGCATAATTTGACTTTGTAAAACAAATTAAAATCAACGTTTTGATACGCTAACTGTATCTCTGTATTTTTGGAAATTAATGCATAAAAATAACAATAAACAAATTTAAGAATTTATTATTATATTAAAGTTTTATTTTAGTGTAATGTTATCAATGAAAGGTATGGAAATATCGTGATTCAATTTCACATTCCAAAATTATATGATTTTGTCAGTCACATTCTCTGGATGGGATTGATTTAATTTGTGTAAGGAATTGCTCTTAGACTTAAGTGAAATAAAACGTACATGTTCGGTTTATAAAAAAAATACAGGAAACAATCTATAATAATACAAATGCCATGCATCTAACCATTTTTAACAGAATTTGGAAATATAATAGCTGAAAAATTGATGAAGTATACAGGCTACTTTAGAGTTCCGTTAGAAACAGAAGAAAAATAATTAAACTCATTTAATTATTTTTCTTCCCATAGCCCTCAGGCTATGGGTGTCACGGATAATTTTCTTTAGCTTCATACCTATTGTGCATAAAATGATTTACCTGCCTCGTCCATCGGAAAGTTGTCGAGAAAGCTTGACATTCAATTTTGCTTGCTGACCAATTGTCTGAAGTAGACTGTGTATACTATATATTCAACATGCGACAAGGAATGTCATGATCTTTTTGTGTAATGAGGAAATTGTAAATATTGTTCCATCATAAGGCATTTACTGTACGATGAATACACAATAATAAATATTAAGAGTCGCTTACAGGGGTAAAAATCACCCATTCACTAAATTTGGACCAAACAAAATTTGCACCAAACGGCATTTATAGCGGAACATCTTTGTGACTAATTATTTTAAAGCGAAAATTTTCGTTTCACACAGATATTATATCATAAAGTTGTCGGCTTTAAAATTTATTATAAATAAAATCTCTTGAGCGGAGTAAATTCCTAGCGCAGCCTTGATGCCACAATAAAATAAAATGGCACCTATATTATTGAAGATAATAAAGTGAAGGTGGTTTTCCTGTTTAAGCATATACGCAAATGTCCATTAGAATTTAGAATCTGCAGCTATTTTCCTTACTCGAAACAATTAGGTACAAAGTTGGACACTTGTTTTATACATCAACGATATTAGCATTAAATATTCCACTGTTGTACATTTGCTACAAAGGGAAACAACAGACACCGGTAAACCGTATTTTATAATAGATAATAGAATTGGGCCGGCACGCTCTCGCTCACACAATAACGTTTTTGGTTTGTGAGTATCGGGTGGCGCATTGGGGGGGGGGGAGGAAGGAGGGCTGCATTATGTGGATGTTCATGGGCGTTGGCAGTTTTAAAGAGGCTTTGATTGCTCGTTTGCCCCCTATTCTATAAAAATGTCAGTTTTGATTATATTGTCTACTGTATTGTTTTTCTGAACTGGCTAGTTTTTAGTAAGAGGCTGAGCCACTGCTGTATTACAGTAGTATTGATCTCTGTCTCCTATAGTAAAAAATGTCTACCTTGCCTTGGGAAGAGGTAGTGTCATGCTGCATATGCATGCATGTTGCAAGACACTACAACTCCTATGCGACGGAATTGGGCCAGCACGACTGGGGAATTACCTCACGCTCACTTGATACTGGCTTAAAGCGAAAGCGTTGCTGTCGAATCTCGTGCGGTTTATGAGAATCCGACTTTCCCTTGGGGGCGGGTGATAAGAGAGCAACACATCTCTTGTTGCTTTGTAGCCAAATGGGGCCTTCTAATGGGGCTTTTTGGCCACGAAGGGGAATGTATTTATGCATGACACCTGGGAGCCCGGGTAGAACCCAGACATATGTTAGACTCGGCCATTGGCAGGGTAGCAATACCTACTGAATCTCTACGGGAACCTTCAGCCGCTATGGAGAGTCCCGGATCTGCAGGCAGCAAGACCCCTCCAGCAACAGGCTGGCCTCGACGAAGAGACCAGACTTCACCTCCTCGGGGACTGTCCGGCTTCGCTATAACAGTCCCCACGACGCCGAGTCTTTAGGAAGTGGACAGGGTTCCCATCCCGGCCCGACACGAAACACAGGTGCACTACTGAAGGTGCTGCTGATAGTACCTCCTTCGTACCCCTATTCATCGACTGCGGGTGGAGGCCGTGTCGGTAGCCTTCTCTCTCAACCGCTCGTCGGCTTCCTTCTGGGATATAACGGTCTCGCTGAAGGTAGCCATCGCCTGGTAGGACTCGTCCCTGACGAGCATCGCGAGGATGATGAACGTCTTTGACAGGTCCCCTCCGACAACTGATGCCAGATGGTGACGCAGCGCCACCCATCTCGGGCGCACCTCGAAGGTGTGCTGGGCCGAGTCCACCGCCGAGTTACAATAGTGACAAAGAGTCGTCCTACAGAGTCACCGAAGCAACCATATCCGTTGACACCTGCGTCAGGCTGAAGGTGAGGGGTTTGCGCCTACGGCGCATCCACTGCTCCATGACTGGCCGCAAGGCAGCCGTTATCTCTCTATCGTACGGCTGCCGTGCCAGTTCCTCCGCCCACCACTGTATTAACGCCACATGCCCAAATCGGCGGGCCCGCAGGATCTCGTCATGCGTTGGGTCGTACCCTACGTCCCACAGGATTGGTCCACATACAGAACCCTGCGGGACGCCGCGGCCGACTCACCGCCAAACCACGAACCCCGACCGGCTCTCTAGGGCCACTCTGCGACCGAAGAGATACGCCTCCAACAGCCTCACAAGATAGAGAGGCACCTTGAAAAAGACCAGTGCCTCCCGTATCACACTGTGCGGGAGACCGTTAAAAGTGTCCACGATGTCTAACGACACCGCGGTCACCACCTCCCCACTGTGTTCCAACTCACCCGTTACCGCCCGCAGGCGCTTGAGGGCATCGATACTCGACCAGTGTGTTGGGAACTCGAACTGTGACTCGAAGAGTCCCGGTCACGTACTCTACTCCAGATGCTGAACGAGACGGGAGGCTTAAGAGAACGGAGTTTTGGAGCCACAGGTGTGAGGTCGAAGGGTATTCAAACCTTCGACCTCACGCCTGTGGCTGAACAAATGATTGTGTATTCGACTAGATCGCAAACTGACACGAGTTCTATATTTTGTTGAACTTATTGCAGTAGTTTAATTTTAGTAGTAGTAGATTTTCGCTGTCGTTCTCTTAAAACTCCGAAATGGATCGGCTGGTTTGTTTAATAATCTATTATTCAGCAGTCGTTTTCGTTCTTCTTTTAAGAACTACTAGGGTTGATCAAAAAGTCCGTAGCCTAAACTTTATGGAGCAATGACATCTTTTTAAATCTACCCTCAATTATTAGTATGTGTAATATTGATTTATTGTGCGCAGTTTCATTCCGACACTGCACAATATAAATTTTCTGTGATTATTTGTTCGAAGCAATCTGACGCAATTTTCAATAATGGAGAAAATTGAACACCGTGCAGTCATTAGGTACCCCAATAAATAAGGCCTATCACCAAAAGACATCCATCAAGATAGGGTGAGCACTTTGGGGGAGCCTTCTCCATCGTATTCCAGTGTCAAGAAGTGGGTAGCTGAGTTTAAGCGCGGTCGTGAGAGCAATAAAGATGATCCTAGGAGTGGAAGCCCTACATCCTCTACAACAAAAGAAAACATCAATAAAATTTGTTATCTCGTACTGGGTGACCGACGTTTGACCATTGGTAAGATAGCTAAGACGACAAACATTAGTTATGGCCTGGTGCAACACATAATAACGGAAGAGTTGGGGTTCCATAAGGTTCCCGAGGTTGCTTTCAGACTTTTTTTTGAGACTGATCCCGAGGACTTTTTGTCTAGATTTGTTACCATGGATGAAAGCTGGGTTCACCACCATACTCCTGAATCAAAACAACAATCCAAACAGTGGAAAAGATCAGACTCTCCTACACCGAAAAAGGCTAAGGTCGTTATGTCGACTAACGAAGTCATCGCTTCTGTTTTTTGGGATGCGAAGGGCATTATTTTTGTAGGTTATTTACCGAAAGGTCAAACGATAAATTCTAGTTATTATTGTAACCTTTTACGAAGACTGCGGGAAGAAATAAAAGAAAAAAGACCGGCAATGTTGCGCAAGAAAATATTGTTTCATCAAGACAATGCACGTGTTCACACTTCGGTTGAAAAAATGTCTGTAATCCATGATTGTGGCTACGAATTGCTGCCCCACCCACCTTTTTCGCCGGATTTAGGCCCCTCGGATTATCATTTATTTCCAAATTTAAAAAAACTTTTAGGAGGCTCGAAATTTTCGACCAAAAATCAGGTGATACTCGCAGTAAACGATTATTTCGCCGACCTTCCGGAATCTTTTTTTTTTTCGAGGGGATAAACAAGTTGCAGGTCAGGTGGAAGAAGTGTGTTGAACTAGATGGAGACTATGTCGCCGACCTTCCGGAATCTTTTTTTATCGAGGGGATAAACAAGTTGCAGGTCAGGTGGAAGAAGTGTGTTGAACTAGATGGAGACTATGTCGAAAAATAAATATAAATTTAGATCCACTTTTCTTTCATTTTCTTGGTCGGGCTTAGAAATTTTAGATCCAGCCTCGTAACAGGTTCGTGTCCTCTTCGCTGGGAGTTAAAAATTGAATCGTATTTTTCTAAGAAATTACATTTACTTAACATAAACATATACTTTAAATACAAATTTTATTTCGTAAAATTATCCGGTATATCTTTATAACAATCACTTATTATGGATAAAGAATCGTGCTTTCTTCATGAAACAGACATCCCATTTGAGATAGTATTTTTGTATGGATCAACTAACTACTCCCATTTAATATAACAGAAAATAAGCTTCTGTAGTGATCTTTTATCGATTGCACAATACTTGGTCGAAAATATTGGTGCAAATATATAATAAATATGTAGTATTTCCGAAGTTTGATCCTTACAAGCTAACTGCAAAACAGCGTCACAAAATTGCCCATATAATAATATTAGTATATGCAATATCACCGTACTGTAGTTAAATCAACAACAAAGACAATGTTGCGGTCGGAAAACGGAAAAATATAATTTAATAAAAAAATACCGACTGGAATATTAACAAACAATGTTCTGAAAGGCGAAAATACGCTTTAGCTTGAAATTTTTAAGCGTTAGAAAAACAAATTGAACATTAAATGTATCAATGTAATGTTGAAAAATTACATCTGCTTTTAAGTTCCTATATCTTCCGTTATCAGATCAGTTACATGAGATGATCATGAAATATTATTTTTAAAGTCGGTCCGCAATTGAGGACGTAATCGTAAAACATTAAAAAACATACAGTTTAAATTGGTAATATCCTATTTTCTTGAAATCGCTTGCAAATACAAGCCTCACAATTTATCAGTCGAAGGAGTTTTCTGAGTGGCGTTGGGTTTACGAACGCAGATTTTCGAATTCCATTTGTTATGGAAATTTTAATAATCAATTTGAAAAGGGAAATAAAACGCATTAGCGGACGAACTTCAATTACGCGCAAATCGAAAAAGTATATTTAACTTTGCTATTCAGGGATATTAAACTTTTTGTTGCAGTAACTTTGTATAAGGTAGGTACTTTGTTTGACCCCACCATGGTTCAAGCCTTGTCGTGGCGGTGGTGCTCAGTAGCCTGGGGTGATCAGAGACACCTTGAGCGAAGCCGATTGAACCGTGGAGGTGGTATCCCTCTTATAAGAAGAGGGGACTAAAGAGCACGAGGAGGTGCCGCTCTTTGTACCCCTTTTATAAGAAGAGGGGACAAAACAGCTGAAATTGGCGGCGCTTTTACGTACGGGACAAGGGACGAGAATGGAACCACACCCCATTGCACTGTTCCAAAGTCGGTGGGGTTGCCCCGTGGTGCGGGACAGCCCCATCTCTGGAGGTGGCGTTGGTTCCTTCGGGGGCTTGCTTTCCGTCGAGGTGCCCTGATGATTTGCTGTTCTGGGGCACCTCACCAAAGGCGGCACTGGTGGCACTCGCGGTGGTTTTTGTGGGTATTCGGTACCATATAATTTTCTGGGCCAGGCCGGGACAGTGAAGGCGCGTAAATGTGTTTCCCCGCGTCTACAGAAAAGGTGCTTTGTGTGAGCGTTGGTTATGTGGATTTCTCTAGTCATCGTCGGTACTAACTAATTACTTGAACCCGTTCGATTTCATAGTAATTATCGTCACCAGACTTTATCCGTTCGGAGCTAACTTCTCGAACCTACAAAACAATTTCCTTCAAAGTCTTCGTGTATTTAAGGTATGGAATTATCCTACTAACGGGAGTAGTTGTCATAAAATCTGGCATATGCATAAATTTTTATGTTAAGAAACTGTAGCTTAAAAGAAGACACAGAACAATAGACAGTCTTAGTTTGCCCTCCCAAAAAATAAATAAATATTATTATATACTTACTCAAACATATTTTTGCTTTATATAATAATTGATGAAGTTAACTTCTGTCTACAGTCCAAGCAAAGCTTCAGCATGGCAGTGTGCCTACTTGTAAAACCGAACTTATTATTTATACTCGCGATTTCTAAACAAACTCGGTGGTTTATCTGAATCATAATTGTATGTCCAAGCAAATGCAATGACGAATCATTTTGCTCATAAATTTACTACTCTTTTTAATGCTTAGAGGATAGACAGGACGTACTAATTCTCTTTGAAAGAAGACTGGGTAAGTCACGTTTGCCTAGAGGGCTGAGGTAACGAAGTTTTAAACCTCCTAATGAATACTGAATTCAAAATTAAAAGTAAGCAGACTTGACATTTTACTCGCTGTTTTCGTTGAATTTTTTTTTTGATGTATTGCTTGTGTATGTTCCTATGTTATAAGGTAGTTACAAATCAAGTAACTATCGACGTACTTCCTGAGAATAGCGTTTTCAACCAAACAAACATACCCTTCAAATATATTGGTTTAGACAGATAATTGTATTCAACAAAGACACGTTAGTAAGTTATATAAGCCAGGCTATGTTGCAAGTGTTAATGTAAATTCTAGAATAGTTTTTAAGTAAAATTGTTACTAACCCCTCATGAGTCAATGATAAATTTAATAATAAATAATAAATTGCATCTGAATTCTGCCATTACTATCAAGGAGGTATCTCTTGCTCTCGGAGCGAGTGGTTTAACGATTCCTAATCCATCAAATGACCTATAAAGGCAGAAGCTGATAATGACGTGGCGAGTAAGGTTAATTTAATATATATATTTAAGATAATTATTTCCAACAACCTCATGGAAGCTAAGGAAGCACCACCTAGTCCTACGATATGATAACATTGGAATTGAAAGGGGTGTCACATACATTTTACTCAGAAAGATACAGCATGAAGACCATAGGGTTAAGCTTGGGTAATGCATCCCCGTTGTGGGGTTGGAATGGTGGTTAAGCATTCCCACCATAGCAAATTCCATTTGAGTTTTGTCGTGGCAGTGAGGCTCAGTAGTCTAAGATAAACCCAGTCGTCTTGGGCGAAGCCAAATGAACCGAGGGGCGCTCCTTGTGCCCATTGTGTGTCTTATAAGTACAGGACCGAGCCATTACAAGATAATGTGTGGTACTGACGGAATCTACACTTCCACACGTTTAAACTGATGAGCTTTACAATTTAAGCAGGCTAAAAAGGTGAGCGTGAGCACGCTGTATGCGTAAATTTGTCTCACTACGTGCAGAGTAAGTACACTCTAACATCTGTTTCTAAAATAATTATTTCCAACAACCTTATGAGAGCTTCGGAAGCAATACAAAGTCCTACGATATGATAATATTGAAGTTGGAAGGAGTGTCACTACATTTTACTCAGAAGGCTACAGAATGAGGATATAGACGTTTTGTTGAATTTCGTGGGGTGTTTTAGCACTAAGCTTGGGTTGTACAGCCCTATTTTGGATTGCCGTGGTGAGGTTAAGCATTCCCAATTTAGCATATTCAAGTTCTCCTCCTAACCTCAGTAGTCTAAGGTGAACCCAGACGACTTGGGTGAAGCCAAATGAACCGAGCTCTTTGTACCCCTCTAGTATGAACTAAAGAGGCAGAGCAGGAGGCACCGTTCTACGACTCCCACACACCACGACGATGGCGCGTGAATGGGTTTCTTCGCGCCGAAAGGGAAAAAAGACTATGTTAAGCATTAGCCTAATATGCTATGGTTCTATAACTACAGAATATATTAGGTCCGTGAGTACTCGTATTCACTTACCAACAAGTGATCACATTAATTATTTTCTGATGCCATGAAACATCAATAGTGCTAAAACACAATCGAGAAGTTTGCCAAGCCATTTTTACATGATAACGAGTAGTACTGACGTATACTTCATTACATTACATACAGAAACAAGCATTAGTACTAACATTTCATGATTAAATTATCTCCATTACATCTCCGTGAAAGAGAAACGTGCTGCGAATCAAACGGGGTGTAGAATCTGAATGAATAAAATAATGTAATTTGGTAAATTTCTAGCGTCCGTTAAATATTGTGAAAGTAATTGAAAGAGGAAATGTGGTTCTAGCCGAATTTTGACCACAGCGGCCTTATCTTTAGAGAATAGCCAACTGCTCCTGCCCAGACACTTGTTCACGATAATATATCCTAACATATTATGGTGTACAAGTGTGTGCTTATGTATATTCTCTACCAGAACATATAAAATATACTCATCACCATCCAACACAGTTACCTAGTGCGGGTAAATCTCAGAAACCACGAGGTAACTGTGACCAGCAACATCTGGGTACGAAACTTCAATATGTCAAGCAATTTCTGCTCCCCAAAAGCCGGGTGAAACCAGCCACCGTCGAATACTTAACTGTCATATTACTATATTTAAAGGGGATCACTGACAAAATATGCCATATTCTCAAGCGAGATTCGGTGAAAGTCTATTTTAAGCAGTCAAACAAATTCAGTCAGTTCTTATCATCCGTGAAATACCTAATCCCTCTGCCAGCGTAGACACTACTATAGATAAATATACTACATATTATTTCTACTATATCTTTACACTACATCTTGTATACAACATGTAGGATTGTACAAGGTCGATTGTGATTGTTGACTCTCTTATAAAGACCAAACTAAGGTATCAATAAAAACTCGCGTTAGGGAACATATAGCCAATGTGAAACAGACAGTACAACGGACATACACAAGGCAGAGTTTTGTCACGCACCAATGTGCGTAACAAAATCTACGGTCTGCATGCATGCAGCATGTAATGCATGGGGCATTACATTAGGTTCGATAAGGCGCTAATCCTGCCTGAAATAAAAAGCACCCTAACTTCAATAGAGAAGATGGCTTGTTTCTTCCCTCTGCTTGGAACTTTTCATTTTGAAATCAGTTTTGATTTATTCAATTCAATTTAATATTCAAATCAGAAACTATACATTGCTTTAAGACCGCAAGATGTACACATACTGTTTGCGTTATTCGCAGCAAATAAAAAATCACAAATCCTTGGGTACTCCTAATGACTTGTGACATCTGGACATCTGCCATCTCAGTCCACCCGTGATCATGGTTGTTGTAAAGCTACCGAAACGTCGGTTTAGTTTAATAATTACTTAAAGTTGTTGTATTGTAACGTTATTCTTTTGATCATTGTACACGGCGACAATTACTGAAATAATACTGCAAAATATAATCTATTTCTATCCAATTGCTTAACATGCTTAATTATTAACCTTTGATATTGTGTGATTTTAATTGCTATGTATGAATTTGCGTTTGGCTCTGGCAGACGTCATTAACCAGGTCTTATTAACATTACAAAGTTCATTGGCCTCCACAGTTTAAGCAAGAGCTGTTTAAAACTGGGCCACGAGTAAATGTTTTCAATTGTGCTCTCTTTATATAATAAAATATTCGTTATTCGTATGTAATATAAAACCATTTAGCGCGCCCTTAAACTGTGCAAAGCTGGTGAATGCGTTGCGTTTCTAATTCTTGAAAGCATTGTCAGCCGCAGTTGTTGTTACCCATAATTTGATATATTTTCTATTCCTGCTTAACAACATTTGAGTTGATTATTTCTTTCCAGTATTCTCGGATTGCCATCCTATTTTTTGTGATACAGCACCTAATGTATACTCCGTACATTAGGTGCTCTATATAATTTTCAAAGTCAACGCACTCTACTCTAATTGTTTGAACACATAACATTTGTAACCGAATTGTTTTAGAGTATCGAAATACATGCTTTTATTTGCGTTCCGTTGTCTCTGCCTACACCATTAGGAAACTGTCGTGAAGATGTTTGTGTCTGTGTGTGTTTTTAGGTATCGAAATATATTAAGTTGTTTTATTTGTAGTAGCTTCATTTCATATATTATATAGTTTATTAATTTTAATTACTTTAAAAAACTTTAATAAGTCAAGAGAGCCGCCAGCCTAGCACATACTTAAAATTGATTTATACAAATACAAGATATACTGAAGTGTCATAGTAAAGCATCCGTGATTGTTTTGATTAGCATTGATGAGCATTTATTTGTAATGTCTACGAAACGTGTACGATTTTAACTCGTTTCTACAATGCTGATTCTATTTCGAGATGTGCAAAATTAAATATATTTCCTTGAAACGTCAACTATACGGGATGTCTTTAAGATGTTTTTACAAAGTACATAATTTGACAGTTGCACATCTTTTATATGGATGGTTTTGTGACGTTCACTTTATATCTTAGTACTTTTATAAAAACAGTTCATAGCACTCTTATATAAGTGACAAGGAAATTTACAGGTGTCACCAAATCCTAACAAAACTACATAATAAAATTTTGACATAATATTTCATATTATTCAATAATATCTTACATATAAATATAATAATTAATATTTCTTGTGTTAGAGCAGTATTGTTGTATTGGAGGATGGTAGGGCTAGTTGGAATGTGTCATCTTTTTTTTCGGAGAGATTGTTTTTTATAGAATAGGGAGGCAATCGGAGGCTTCTTACGACTATCGACACCCATGAACACACATATAATTACCAAGCCGATGCGTTGCCCACCTTTTCCCCCCTCCACAATGGGCCACCGGCACTCTACTATTGGTTGGTGGTGTAATTGCTCACACCTCCACAGTTCATCAAACTAGCGAAGACTTTTGTGTCTTCTAGAGTTTTATCATCATTGTAAGCAAGACGGGAGCTGTGAAAGTGCCATGCCGAATGTTGAAACGATACCGCTGCAAAGTGACACAAAAGTAAAGGAAAGGCCTCCTGGATTCTGAGTTAACATTACATAATATTAAAGTATACTTTATAAAGATAAACCTATAGCGAAACGTTCTGCGTGCCTTTTCAAAATTTAAAATAATTTTGCATTGAAGTTGATATGGTTATTGCCCCGGGGTTCACAGGAACTATTACCTTCACAGGAACTATTATTATTCAGTTGTTTGCCTTTAAAGGTTCAAATAAGCCAAGATATGGTATGATCGGATGCATCTGAGCGGGAGATACGTACATCTATGGTCGTGATGGCACAATTGGCTAATTTTTTTAATGTATCGGACATAAAAAATAATGTGTTTGCCTCTATTTGGTTAGACGTTGCCTATTGGTAGTATAAAAGCATGCACGTGATCCAACTTTTCAATTTTAAAATCAAAGGAATAATAATATATTGACAGTACTAGCCTGACTAGTTATGGCGGCCAAGATATGCAGTTACGGAAGTACTCTTTAAAAATTGTATTAGTTCAAATTTTTATATCTTGAGTATCTTTAGCTTCAACGCCTGCAACCTTTTATTTGCATCGACATCGTCATCATCATGACTATATCGATGAGATCCAATATGACATATGACATGCGAGCTAATACTTCAGAGGGAGGTCCAACAACAATTATTGAACACTTCGTATTCTGCACAGGTTCTGCTCGCCAATATTCCATTTGAATTAACAATGCCTCTGTTTGGTGAGTGCAACACCAGGCATAGCAAATGGAGTTTCACGTACATATATGCAGAAACATGTGTCAATCGCAGTCTTGTATGAATTACATTATCACCGCGAAACGTCACTAAAAGAGCCGTAGTGACAAGTGACTACAAATATAGTGTTTAGAATCACCAGAAGTTACGTTTTTGCACTACTTTCTTCACAGTTCAGGCGGAAGCGAAAAGAACACCACAAAAGTGGTACCGAACAATATTTACAAAGTCACAAGTTATCCAAAACCTGCCGAAGAAATTTAGTAACGTTTAAAAGTAGAAAATGTTTTTTTGTGGTTTAAAGAAGCTTAATTAGAGCTTGATGAATATCCTGCCACTGTGTTTTACTGTGATTGTGTAAGAAAAAGCATGTATTGGTATAAAAATTTTTTCATTATATTCTAGCCGGCAAAGATGCACATGAAGTTTGGTAAAAATCGGTGAAGCCGCTTCGGATGTGTAAGGTAACTAAACTAACATTGTAACACGATAATTTTATGTATAAGATAAATCCGCATTTTTCTATATAATAATTTTCCTGCGCAAAGGGAGATTGTCACAAACATTACAGAATCAATTAAAAAGATAAACTGTACATTGATTTTGGAACTCAATTCACACGAAATTTTAACACCAAGCGCACTTCAATAGCACCACGTCGCACCAATTCACAAAAAATTGTGCCACCATTTAACGTCAAGTACATGGGCAAACTGATCAAAACGTATTATATGTATCATTTCGTACTAGCAGTCTCGGCTTCGAACAGGTGTTAAACAATTATCAAAGCCAAACTTGTTACCTGCCGTGACAGCAAATTCAACTTGTGACAGAACAACGTCTGTTGCGACAACTACTCGTCACTGATTTCATCAGCTAGACAGGACTGACTTTGTTATTTTTTACACCTTTATTACATCATCGTTGTTTTAATAATCATTTATATCGTTTTAGAAAATATTACATAGCGTATGTTACATCTTAAACAATGTAGAATTCTAAACGTCAAGAATTTTTCAATTCGGTCCATTAGTTTCGGAGCCTATTCAATGCAAACAAACCAACGTTTCCTCTTTATAATATTAGTGTAGATAGGATATATAGATTGTTACTTGCCTTGACTCATTTGCTCGCCCATGCATTTATTAAGCATAGGCGGGTAAATGAGACATCAGAGCCATTTGTTGACTTCCGCTGCCCGTTTATTCAGATGCGTTGCATTCTAACACCCCAATTCCCCATTGGGCCACCGTATGCTAATAAATATGCACATACGCGACGATAGTGGCCTATTAATAGCACAAACACAACTAAACAGTTAATAAATAAAATCTTAACAAAAATATATAATGGGAATCAGGTTTTCAAGGGTTGCCTTCTTGTAAGGAATATGCTTAACAATATTGGTAGTCTGTAGCGAAGCAGAGGGACAAACGACGCAATCTAGTCTCGGAGGCTAAGACATAGTTCAGATCAAAGCGCCGGCGAAGTAAGAAAGTATTGCATTTATTTAAAGTAAATAATATCACAGAGGTTTTTAAGACTAGTAAAGAAAAAAATATTTTATTCCGGTTTATTCACGATTTATGTTGTGTTATCAACACGTTTCCAGCCTTTTAGCCGTTGTAATTGTAAGTGGCAAACAGTACTAATATTTGAATACTAATTGAAATGCCTCGTAACGTTGGATACACTGATTAGAAATTCCACTATAACATTTCCTAACCAAATACACTGTTTGCCTTAGACAATCAATTACGCTCCACTTGTCAAGATGCCTTTTCACGGCTGACAGCCTTTTAGGATATTATAGCAAATTGCTATCATGTCATTCAAGAAGTCTGAGTCCGAAATGAAAGATCAGGAAGCTTTTCGTTGGCCTTAGATGCCCATAGATCTTTCTATCTTGCTTATGGAGATTCCCACTGTCCTTAGGACCTCCGGTGGTCCGCCGTCAACTCATAACCAGCTCGATATACGTATGTGCCAGATATACTTCCCGGGTCTTTAGAGGTTTCTGTCCTAATACTTGCTAACCAGGGCTACATGACTCTTTCAATTAAATATTTATATAATACTATCAGCATAACATGGTAAATTTCCACATTATAAACTTCACTACCCTATTTCACCCCCTTAAAGGTTATTTTATTTTAAATGCGTTCATCGTCCTCACTTATGACATGGAAGGTAAAAAGAAGGAAAAAGGAAAACTTGAATTTGGTACAGTAATCCACTGCACAGTAAATCCAATTTAAAGTTTCTAGGTCCAGTAGTACCGTCTGTTCGCTGTCTGTACGGAAGAGCTTTATATATACTTATATAATATACAATATAACTCTTCCGATAGTGAGCGAATGACAGATCGTGCCACAAGCGGAGTCTTAAATAGATAGCCATTAATATATACATCTTGTCTTACTTTAATAAAGGCTTCAAAACATCAAATATGTTATATTAATCGTGAAATAAAAACAATAGTTTTATGCTTCTTGTAGATACCATTAATTGAGGTTATTTAATATATATATACGCGTAGAATTTGATTTAATTCTGGTGTGTTATTAAAAGTGGATCCTGTACGATAAAGTAATCGTCTCATCGATTGTACAAGGATGGAGTTCTTTATCAATGTGCTAAAAATATTACTCATAGGAGAATTATGGTGACTGTTGGTCACCCAGCGCTGGTATCATAGTATCATATCACAACTATCTTATCGAATGGAAATATAGTGTATATTGTCAATAATTGCAAACAATGATGGAGAAGCTGGCATTCCAGCAACCTGGCTAATCTTTCCTCACGGCTTTTCCACGAAAACGCACGATATCACATTTCAGGACAGACCATCGAAGGGCTAAGTGAGAGATAATAGCTCCCTGGCACCCTCACTCATACTCATAAGACTTTGACTTAACAGTTTTTATTTAAAATTTTTAAGTTTGGATAAATTTTACACCAAAGAGGCTAAAAAAATTTAATAGAAACGAAACTTATCGTGTTTTAATCTATATATATATATATATAGATAACGATGAACCCAATTTTTTTAACTTTATTTTTATTGGATCAATGGTGTATGTTAGAAATTTGTAGCAAGGACTATATCATAGTATAAATCCTCGTAAACTCGTCCCCACCACAAGGACAACTTGAACATTTGCTTCAAGTAAAATGCAAATACTAATAAAGTTTTATCGTGGAAACATTGTATTCAGCGAAAATTCATTGTGTTTACGTAAATTAATAACTCGGATGGCAAGTGCAACACGCTCCAAATTATGATATATTTACAAAAACCAATTTTGCTCATCTTGTTAGGAATGATTATCGTAATGAAGCAGTATGTCAGATGGGTGCAACCGTACTGAACCTAGTTAGAGGAGCATGACATAGCAGCAACCCTAAAACGCTGAGATCTGGATCTAATACGAATGCTAGTGTGGGCTCTACAGGTATAACATGTAACGTAGAAGTAAAAAAAAATTGTTATCTATCTAATCTAATATATAATAAAAAAAATATGTTTTTCTATTTGCACAGGCTAACCGCTGGCAATAATGGACGATTG
Source organism: Eumaeus atala (assembly GCA_017140195.1). NCBI lineage: Eukaryota > Metazoa > Arthropoda > Insecta > Lepidoptera > Lycaenidae > Eumaeus > Eumaeus atala. Next base: position 26,845 of record JAFELO010001267.1, on the reverse strand, counting down.
AATTTTTTTTTGTTATATAGATAATAAGCCTGGTCAAAGTTTTAGGTGTAATATATTTATAAGAGTAGAATATCAGATGTCTACATCGTTCTAATATTACTTAAGTCGTTCAGGATGATAAGAAGCTACTGGTGATATATGAAACTAAAGACCTTAAACATCTGCCGACATCGGATATGGAGACGAGAAGGATCAGATGAAGTGACATACGTAATAATATACAACTAAATATTTTTCTTCCATTTTGCCATAGTGCATCTTTATATGTGTGTTTGTATGTACACGCTAATCTCTGAAACGAGTAAACAGATTTTACCAGAAACAATGTTGTACTTAATAACCATTTAGCGTTGACGAATAGAAGTCAATAATGATGTACATGTGATGCTACACCCAGAGAAAGAAGCAGAAGAAAGAGGGCAACCAACCACGAGAAGTCAGACTACCCATGACAACGTCCTCTCCGCCAGGAGCGTACGACCAACATGATAATGATGAAAATAAAAATCGAAGATTAAGAATATCTGGTGTAGAAACGTAACGAATTAAAAGCCCAGTCAATTCAATCAGCCCACAAATATATATAAGTCGTGTAGTGCAATAATAGCCATTTATCTCCCGCGTCTCGTCTACAAATATAAAGATGCGATTGGTGTTGCAACCTCATATCAAATTAAAAATTTATCAATTTCCCTTAAATTGTTAAATGTTAACCGGGAGCGTTTGCTACGTGGAGGTTAAGGATGAAGCCCCTCGTCGTCGCAAATCATGTATACTATGTGCTGAGCGTAGCATAGGCACTATATTCGTTTTGCAATAATATACATTCATATCACGCGTGTTGCCTAGAACAGTAATGAAGCGATTGATAATACATATTTAAATTGTTGGCTTTAAGTGAAATGATAAATCATACAATATCTCATAATAAAATACACCAGGTATGGCCGAAAACGACACCGTTTGGTACTTTCTTTTGTTTCAGACTAACACACGAGTACGAGTGTCATACAGGATGACTGTGTCACACCCAGGACATGAAACTGGCTGCATAATGAGAATGTGTGTGAATGACTTTAAAAAAGTTATGAAACAGCATTCGGAAAATAATGTATTTGAAGACAGCGTTGTTTATGATAATAAATTAATACGGCAAAGACCGTGTCGATTTATTATTATCGTTTCCGTATGTATATATCTATTTTCTCTATTCTCTAAATTTTCTCCTAAATACGTCACGCCGTTTGGGTTATAGGAGGGAACATATAAAACTATTCATACACACTCTCAAAGCACTTTCCTTGTTACTATTTTAAGCTTGAGTGTCGTCGTATATAATTAATGGATAATTTAACTTTAAGTCTTACTCTGCAAGTCCTGATTTTAAAATGATTACATTTGTTACACAGATCGGAATTAGACTTATTCAATCAATGGGGTGCGGTGTAGAATATTGACACAAACCTTCTTTGATTGATAAAGCAACTAGCAGAAGCTAGAATGTAATATCCAACAGCTATTTTCCGGTTGATGGTTAAGTATGTATTGGGCTTACACATCAATTAATATGTATGTGTGTGTGACTTTACATATACAAGCCACAATATTTATATTACTTCTTGCTAATAATTCGTAATTATGACCATAAATTGATGTCTTTGATGTAACTATAAAAAGAGTCATTTACTCGCACTTTTGACAGTTTACCTCACCTTTTAGGTAAGCATAACAGAATTACATTTTTGAAATATTCCCCTCTTGCGATTGCGCCTTGGATTTGTACATGCACATGTAGCTAGTACTTGTTATATCATTAACTTCAGCTGAAAATGATGCAATAAATACTAAAATAACCGCTTTGCGGTTGTTGCGTTCCCACGTTTTTATATTTTTTTTCCCCTACTCTAGTAGGGGAGCAAACGAGAAATTGCAGCCTATACGACTACCGACGCCCATGAGCATCCACATACGTTGTCTCCCCCCCCCCTACAACGGGCCACCGGTACTCACAAACCGCACGCAACGCAACACTGGAGATGTCACTTTACGGCGGTATTATGTGAGCGAGACGTAATTCCCCACAATTCAATTGTTCAAGTGCAAACATTATTATAATTCATAAGAAAATTATTCACCATGAATATGCCATCCTTCTTCTTTGTCCTGGCCTTATCCCGTTTTTATATCAGATAATATCGGGATCGGCTACCTAATTAATATAGGAGATTTCACGAGCATGCTTGTGTTTACACAGAAATACTGCCATCTGACCTCTGCAACCCAGAAAGGAAACCAGGGCCAATCTTAGATTAGGCAGAATTTGAATACACAAAACCAATGGAAAAAATAAATGAAAAGAAACTAACAAATCAAGTATTTCAGGACTCGCCGTATTTAAATTCTGAGTTTGTTCCATATTTGTTCCGTCAACTTTGCAGGATTCAATACGCGATTGCTGCTAGCTTTATTTGAACACGTACGGTATCCGTTTCCAAGTTTCTTCACATTCAAGCAGTTTAATTCACGCAATTTGAAATGCGTTTCTATTTAAACTCCTGCGATGAAGTTTTTAAAATATTTAAAAGTTAAACCATAAGTATTTATAATTGATTATAATCAATTTAGAAACTATTTTTGACGTTTCAGAAAAGAAAAGTTTGAATAATTGGATTTGCCTTCGGGACAACAACAACTATAGGTTAGAAGACTATCACTCTGTATAAAAACTGGCACCCACGTCAATTTTCCTAGATTAGTTAATCGATGCCGTCACTTAATATGGAAACGGGATAAGGCTAGGACGAAGATGGTAAGTGAATTATAATAAAATACTTTTTTTAATGAGCTATCAATAAAAAAACAACATTTTACCCAGATTTGTTTTGATTAGGACATCATTAGTATTAATATTACTGAGACAAGAGAGGAGCGGATAAAATTTCTCTTGCAAGATTTGATGACGTTTTCGTCTCTATCATCAGATCAGCTCCATGTCATAATAATTGTGCAATGTAATTTGTATACGATTTGATTAATACAGACACAGAATTATTTATTTATATTAAGAAAATGTATCAACTTAAATAGATTTATTAACTTTAATCATTTTAATGAAATCGAGTATATGTGTACATCCCTCTCCAAGTAAGCAATCTTTTATATTGTTAGGAACGCTACATTTAATGCTTTAGCTGATGAGGTATATACGAGTGGACCTATCTGTATTACACAAGTTAGTGACTCCACTAACATGTGTAATACAGATAGGTCTAGCCCATATTTATGACATTTATTTCTTTCCACTTTGTAATAAGGTGAATGTGCGATGCATTCGTATGATCAAAGCGAAGTCTAGTCATGACTACCTGATCTTTCCTGCATGCAAAGTAAGTTGCGGGTATATCAAAAATAGAATTTCATATAGCAATTAATTTATTCCCTGCTATCCTATTTTTCTTCCAACTCTTTCTAATTTTTAGTGTCAGACTTTTTAATGTCGGATTGACTTACTGATTTATCTATCTGCATTATATTAATTGCATTTTTAGCTTCAATATCCGCTTTTCCATTTACAATTATCTCTTGATGACTGGGAGTTCAAATCAATTCAATATCAGAGTTATATTTTATGAGGTGAAGAATGTCTTCCTTAATTTCTGTAATGAGAATATAATGTAAATATTTTTAAATTGTGAAGAGCCGTTAATATATTCTTTTGTTATCAATGTTTCTTAAACATAATGCTTTCCATTAAATTTTTTTAATTGTGCAATCTATATATAATTTTAACATTAAAAGAAGTCCCAAAAAGTTATTGATTTTGTTAATATCGGGGGAAAGGATTTTCATGCTTTTATCACTCGTGGATAGAGCGACTTGATAAGGTAACAGGGTGAATCGAAATTTAATAATATTATATCTGTTTGTAAAACATTTCAATTAAATTTTTTTTTTGTTTTGAAATTGACACAACTTTTCTGGACATTTGCTTTAGCCAAGGACATTACAGAAAACAAATTTCTACCGAGATGACACACACATTTTGACATAAGAAAATACTAAAAAAATACAAAAAATACAAATACATATTGCAAAGGGGTTTTGAAATGTGATCTCTTTTTAACAGAATTTTTCTGTATCTGCCGAACATGATTAAGACTTAACTATTTCACATCATAATTAAAAAAACTTAAACCAATTGAATTCTTAACAATATGCTAGAAATATTTGTACGTAAATATTTTGAGATATGCAAGCGGAAGCCTACGTGTAAGCGAAACTAGCCATTTACTCTAAGAGTCGCTTAGACAACATGCCCGCAACATGAATCAACAATCACGCTGCTAATTGTATTTGGCACTGTACGTAGCTTACCTCGAGTGGATGCAGTGAAATGATGTATTCGACGAATTCTTTTTAGGAAACTGCTGCAATCTAATCATACATTTCAAATCATTTCATACAAAATATTCTCCTCATAATTGAAATGATAATTTTCGGCAAACACTTATTTAGGTCTGATAGTTGACATAATTATTTAGAAAAATAGTTGACATAGACATTAAGAATAATTATTTAATACAATGGGCCACCGTATACTGTCAAACCGCATGATACGCGACATCATAGATGTTAATTTACAACGGTATGAAATGAGCGAGATGTACCTTCTCGGTTGTGCCAGCCCAATTCCGCTGCAATGGAGCATGGCACTACCTCGTACAAAATTATCTCTTACAAAATATCATACAACATTCAAACACGTCACTCGTCGCCCGACGAGCGCTCATAGCAATCCGATGGAGCTGTATCGAGCTTCCCCTCGCTTCCACCGCATGAATTAGGACCGAAAAAAAATCAAAGACGTCAAATAACTCATAAAATGTTACAATTACCTTGTGTCACTATGTATTGAGCGTCTCGTCTCTATTTCACTGCATACACTAAAAAAAAATTAAATACGTCAAGTAATTAATAAAATATTACAATTAGCTATTGTAACTGATGTATATCATCCCTCGCTTAGTTAATGAATTGATACCATGTATTGTAAAAAGTATCACAAAAATAACATGAAATAGGAATAAATGTAATCAAAAACTAAGAAATAAGGACGAGCAATAAGTACAAAGTTGTAGTACGCAATACATAGAGCAATCCAGACAAACCTCACTGAATCAAAACGGTCTGCTGAAGGAAATATATTGTTTTAATAAACAAAATAAACTGTATATTTTACGAGACTACTAAAATGCTATATATAAGATATATGTGTACAATAACAAACACATATTATAAGGATGGTATTTAAATTCATACATATAACTAATGTTATATATTCGAAATACATATGTATGGACTTTTACTCAATCACGCCGAAACAAATGAACAATGAACTTTCATAAAGGACTTGCCATAAACATTGCGAAAAAAACAAAATATTTTTTAAATTGAAAATAACATTTATTACTTTCACAGAGACTTAGTTTACACAAAAATAAAACAAAACATGCAGTAATATATAAAACGCTTTCGAAGTGGTCTCCATTGGCTGAAATACAGTTCTTTACACGTTGAGGCTAGTTATCAATAGGCTTCATGCACACTTTCCGTGGTGATATTTTTCACTGCCAATCGCATGGATTGTTTAAGGGACTCCAAAGTATTATGGTGTTGACCATTAAATCATAATCCAATGGATTCTGGACGGGTCTAGATGATGATAAGACTGGCGTCTTCGGTTGTGATGAAGTCCGGAACGTTTGTTTCTGACCAAGATTGGGTGGACCGAGGTTAATGACCCGGCGCTGAGTCCTACTGGAAGGAACGTACCTGGTTATTGGAGGTGGTGTTATTATGGGGCTTAGCACCCTTTTCACACTCAAACATTTCACAGCTATATTCCTTAGCGACTAATTCAAACCGGCTTTAATTAACACTAAAATAGACTGAATGTATTTGAATACTAAATGGGAACTGGTGTCATTCCACACACTTTCTTGGAATATATGTATATGAACATTGTAAAAATATTATATAGCCAGACTAAATCAAAACTGTTCTTTTTTTTTTACTTTTTTGTCGTAGCCAGTCTGGTTTAAGTATTCTAAAGTAATTCTATTTTTATAAACTCCTAAAATGGGGAGGGATTCGTCTGTAATTATTTATATTTGTTACCTTTGAAGTTATAACTCCCCAGTTTTGGTACGTTCCTTTGATTGATAGCTTATACTTTGGAAGTAGTCCCCAGTAACAAGTTATGATGGCCTGGATGCCCAAGAAATTAGAGACAACGCACAAATTTTATTTTATGTGCTTTTCTTAGTCGCTTGGATATATATGAAAGATCGTCAAAGTTACACGAAAATCACAAATATTGTTACCACATTTTGTTAAGTATCCCTGTGACGCGACTCCGCTGAGTATGATCTTAGTAATATATTTTATTATTATTATTAGCATAACCCCCATTGGCTAAACGAATTATTTGCAGTTATGGACGATACAATACAATTCCTTTCACAAAAATAATAATGTCATAATCCAAACTCTTATTTATTACAAGTGAACAACGGAATGATATGTGGCGCTAAGTCCCCTCTGCCGGCCCCTTTACGGAACGGGCGTGAAGATCTGTTGCTTTTGTGTAATTCAACAGAAATTTCCTAAAGAATGGGTAAGATACGGCATGCATGATGGGCATGTAGAAATAATGAAAGGTTAACAAAACAAATATACAATGTGAATGTGAAAGGATATAGGTACAAGGAAGACCAAGATTGACATAACATCATCAGATTGATACAGTACTCTCCGAAGTTGCTGACAATATTTTTCGCAACCCTCATGTCTGTATGAAGATAGTAACTAATGTGGAGGCGGCAAGACGGGTAGGTATGTAAGAATCGTGATGTATGTCGTTCTCACTGCCTACTCCAATTATGGATCTGGTGTGCAGAAATTTTCCTTTTAAACTGGGAATTACTATATTATTACTTTGGTGTGAGTATCAAATGGACTTACATACGAGTAATTCGAAGCCAGTTTTCTATAACATTATGAAGTCTCCACATTATTGCTAAACTTACCTACAAGATCGTGACTTAGGACCTGAGTATTGATCTTTTTCTGGAGAGCTACTGAATGTGTGATGTCCTTTTACAGCTGTAAAATATTTATTACCTGAAAATCTAGGCAATTAAGTATATAACTTGGTCATAGATTTTAAGTTTACGGTTAACATATCTCGCGATTCGTGCGGTTTGCAAGTAGCCGGTGTCGCATTGAGGGGGGGGGGCAACGCATCAGCATTATAATTGTGTAGATATTGATGGGCGTCGGTATACGTAAAAAGGCTCAGATTGCTTTTTACGAATACCGGTTTGCCCTCCTATTCTATAAAAAAAATACAATACATCCATTTTTATTATATCGTCATCATAATCTATACATTCTTATAATAACCGAATTAACACATTCAGGCGTCATGATATGCCCTGAGACGGGTTCGATGTTATGTGGGACTTGCGAGTTCCTAAACCGCTGAGGTGCCATGCAAAACAACATGGCGCCTCAGCGGTAAAAATGTCATACATAATTTATTTTCACTGGCGATTTTATTTTATTATGCCAGTTTTGTACAAAAATTGCTCACTTCTGAGTACAAACGTTCTTGTTAAGTGAAAGGAGACCACATCAACGGTTAAAAACGCAATGATTAAAATCACCTTCCAATTAAAATCTTACAATAACCTAATTCGGGATTTAATTAGGCGCCAAAAATTTTACCATTTACCGTCTTAAGTATTTGCTTAAACGATTTATAACACAAATCTTAAATGCAGATTATATGTCTGAATATGGCCAGAGCCAATGTAAGCCTTATAACCCTAATGCACAGCCTATGCTATGTTAACAAATACAAAGGTTTACTATCGTGTATCAGCAAATTCTGTGCCAACGCAAGCCACCGACAATATTGGCCAACATCCAACTCAGCAAGGTTTTAGGTATATTCTAGAAGAGATTACGGATTTGTTTTTTTGTTTTTTGTCGACAAAATAATGAATATTATTCGATTATACCAACGCCTCTATCAATTAACATCAGATTTTGATTTTCACACTGTTGCGTTCCATTTTCCTCAGAATGCTTAAATAAATATCATCATCACCTGATAATGATTTATCAGCCCTTATCGGTGCAGTGCTGGACATAGGCCTCTTTCGATGAATGAAAAGACGATAATATAATAAATATATTATATATCTATAAAATAAATATATTTTTATATAACTTTAAATAAATTCAATACTCTCAAACTAGAACTTTAACATTCTTTGACGTTTAGATTGCATGTTCACTTTTTTTTTTCAAACTGCTCAATAGAAAGTGAAAATACAGTGTATACGACAAGAAGTGCTTTATTCCAATTCCTTGCTCTGTATTTACTATCTTTCTAAATGCATCACGTACTACATAAATTATATATATATATATATATATATATATATATATATATACATATATATCTACCTGTAGTCTATAGTTGTAGTCTGTAGTTATAGCACTACGTTATCCTAGCCATTTTTGTCGGTGCGGGGAAACGCTTTTCCGTGCCTTCACCGACCCTGGGTGGAGCCTGGGTGGTGTGTGGGACTCGCGACACATGATAATGCTGAATACCCACAAAACCACTGCGAGTGCCATCAGTGCCGCTCATGGTGAAGTGCCCCGGAACAGCATATCTTCAGGGCACGTCACGACGGCTTGTCAGCCCCCTAAGGGACCAACTCCACCTCCACTGATGGGGTTGCCCCTCAATACAAAACAAGGGGGTGAGGTTCCCATCTTCGCTCCTTTCCCCGTGTGCATAAGCGCCACCTCCTATTGCTCTTACGTCCCCTTTTCTTATAAGAGACGTACCGAGAGCGATTCCTCCTCCTGATCATTAAGCCCCCTCTTCATATAAGAGGGTTGCAAAGATCCCCCTCGGTTCAATTGGCTTCCCCTGGGTGTACCCCGGGCTACTAAGCTCACCGCCATGACAGGGCTTGAACAACGATGGGGTTACCCTAGCCCTGTGTTGAGGACCGTAAACACTTGTGTTACATGTACTAAGATAACGGACATATTTAATAAACTGAGAAACTTTGTATATATTAAGTTTTTAATTATATAAATATTATACAGATAAACATGTGATTGGTGGGATTCGAACCCGAGACCTCAGCGTGACGCGCTCGTCATGCCCGCTTATGTTACCATTGCTCCAGTCGATCGTCTATTAGTAAATAAGGTAATGTTAAGTCCCTTACAACAAGTACATCAAACCTATTAGAGCTACTGAACATACTAACTTTATTCACGTCTTTGACCACATCTAAGACAATGACAGGCTCATGAAGTCTGTATACAATATGCGACACAGTATAGATAACATTACGATATTATCAAAAGGAATGTTGTTATTATTGACACAAACTAATGAGATGGGACATCTGCGTTATGTTATTAATGTGACTGTAACTTAATTACGCCTGAACACATTTGGATGTTTTATGCCGTTATCAAACTTAGTTACATCATACCCAGTATAAACATTTGGATGTTTTATGCCGTTATCATACTTAGTTACATCATACCCAGTATAAACATTTTAAAATCATTATGGCGTGTTTAGATAAGCACATAACATGTAGTGTAATTATAAAGTGGTCGGCTACGGTCGGTAGGTCGGGCAGGTATACATAAAATATGTTCTGGCGGGGTTTTTACAGGTTACATCTTTTGAAAAAGTCAGCGCTCACAAAGTAAGCAGATAATCTCTTATCGTGTGACATAATATTGTACTCCATATTTTAATCGACCTTATTTATATAGACTTTCTTATTAAACCTATATTTTATTTATTGATAAAACTTCATTGCCACTACAACGGAGCTAATATTTTTATGATTTAACAGTTTCCTTTTATATAGTTAGCTTTCCGCCAGCGGATTCGCGGAGATTTTATTAAAAAATACACTACTTTATCTTAGTTGAGTACCTATTAAACTCTATGTCCACCTATGGAATCACATCTAACTCTATAATTAAACTTATCAAAAGCTGTTTATCGATTTAGTCAAAAAGCGCTTGGAAAAAATTCCCTCATGTCTATATTAAGAGTAGGATGCTTACTACTTATAGTTTATGTTGAAAACGTATGGATTTATTGTTTATTGAAGGCGTTAAGGACTTTGAGCGCAGTGCAAGACCTAAGGGCTACTTCGATGATGCGAATTGACAAGGTATGTGTAAAAGTGGAACTAACTCGAATTTTATTTAGCTAGATCTATTTGACGTGACGTCATATCCCCGAAGCTGTTAACTAATGCTATGGAGGATATATTCAAAACATTGGAATGGACTGGCAAGGGAATAAATGTAGATCTCGCATACCTTAATCATCTGCACTATGCTCATTATGTAGCCATCATTGCTTCTACAATGATGGATATATCATCCTCATGTTCTAACATTTACTGCTGAGGACCTGTAGCATATGCTAGAACAGCTATATCGAGCGTCACTATGAACAGCCCTGAAGATGAACATGGACAAAACCAAGATTATCTCACACCGAATCCCATTTCATTGGACGGCAAACCACTGTAGCAAGTACAGGAGTACATATACTTAGGGCAGGTGATAAAGCTCGGCCGAGATTCAATGAGGGCAAAGATAAAGCGAAGGTAACAATTAGGGTGGGCAGCTTTCGATAAGATGAGTTTCGTCCTGAAAGCAAAGATTCCCCAATTGCTGAAAACCAAAGTTTTTAATCAGTGCGTGCTACTGGCTACGACGTACGCCTATGATACGTGGCCGCTGACCATCGTGGTGATTCACCAGATGAAGGTCATGGAACGAGCCATGCTGGGCATTGCGCTGCACGATTGAGTCCGAAACGAGCGTATTAGACAGCGACCAAAGTCGTTGATGGGGGTCAAAGAGTCGCCTAGCTAAAAAAGGCTTGGGCTGGCCACGTATCCGAAGACATGACGACCGATGGAGCAGGCGCGTTCTAGAGTGGAGACCTCAGTTACGCAAGAGAAGTGCGGGCCGACCACCTTCCAGATGGTCCGATGACATAAAGCAACAGCCGGACCTATATGGATGAGGGAAACGGACAATCGTACCAGATCGAGAATGATAGGGGAGGCGCTGACGAAGAAGATCTATTTTGCAATTTACAGTTTTTATACAATCTCATCCGATGCTAAGGCGGACATCAAGGATGAAGATTGATTAGATAATTTTGTATCTGGTGATAAAACAAATTCTAATGTTCTTCGTGTAATTTTTTTCTCTCTTTTTCTAGACTTGATCACGTCCTACTGAACGTCCTCTATTGCAGTTTTTTTGTTTGTTGTTACCGCGTTGAAACGCATTTACACGCCAACAGCGGCTCTAGTTGGTCCCATAATAGAGCAACACCACCTCCACAGAAGGGTTCTCCGCAACCACAGGAGAAACCATCAACTTTGTGATAGTGCTATGGGGTGATGATGGGATCTTGTACCACGATTCATGCGCAAAAGCCCTCCCCCCTTCTTACTCTTAACTAGCCTCTTCTTACAAGAGCGGTACCAATATACTTCTGCTCATTACTTCCCTTTTCCTATAAGAGGGGTACAAAGAGCAGCTCCCCTCAGTTCAATTGGCTTCGCCCAAGTTGTCTGTATTAACCCCAGGATACTGAGCCCTCCTGCCACTGCAAAGTTCCAACCATGGCCGGGCAGACATCTGATCCTTTTTTTTTTTTTTTTTTTGGTGACGAAGGGAAATGCATTTACGCATGATGCCTGGGAGCCCGGGAAGACCCCCAGACCTATGTTGGGCTCGGCCATTGGGTAGCAATACCAATTAAGCCCCTACGGGAGCCTTCCGCCGCTATTAGTGGTGGGTCCCGAATCTGCAGACAACAGGAGCCCTCCAGCGACAGGTTGGTCTCGGCAAAAACGCCAGACTTCACCTCCTCGGGGACTGTCCGGCTACGCTATGACAGTCCCCACGATGCCGTGTCTTGATGAAGTGGGCCTAGCTTCCATCCCGGTGCGACACGGAACACTGGAGCACCACTGAAGGCGCTTCAGATAGCTCCGCCTTCGTACTCCCATTCGTTGTCAGCGTGGGCCGCGTCGGCAGCCTCTTCTCCCACACGCTCGTCGGCTTCCTTCTGGGACACGACGGTCTCGCAGAAAGAAGCCATCGCCTGGTAGGACTCGTCGCTACCGAGCATCGCGAAAATGACGCTCGACTTTGAAAAATCCCCTCCGTCCAATAACCGCCCATTACGGGCACACCTCAAGGGTGTGCTGAGCCGACTCCAGCGTCGAGTCACAATCGTAACAACGAGTCGAAGTCTCCCTGTGGGCCGTCTTACATAGATACTCACCGGAGGAACCATGTCCAAAAAGCACCGGCGTCAGAAGGAAGTTAAGGGCTTTGCGCCTACGGTGTGTCCACCGCTCAAGGACCGGGCGCAAGGCAGCTGTCATCTCTCTGTCGTACGACTCCCCCCACCTCTGCATTAACGCCACATGCCCTAACCAGCGGACCCACAGAATCTCGTCATGCAACATATGAGCAGCTTTCAGCAAGAACCTCCGCCCTGAGTCCTCACGGGGGATCACCGGCTAGGGCTATCGCTGCAGCCCATGAAAGCGTATGTTACATTTAGAGCGACATCACTGCGATGGACCTCTGCTCAGAGCGCAGATGGGCCTCGTTTCTCGCAGTGAGACGATCCACCTAAACCGGAGCACCGCACGTCACCATACTCCCGCGGACACCGGGATACAGCTGCCAGCAGGCGGCGCTGGGTCCTCCGAGGCTCGGGAGGAGTCTGCCCAGCGCACTGGCCGCCTTCGCGATCTTCGATTCCAACATAGCGAAGTGTGGGCCGAAGCGGACAAGGATCCACCTTACTGCGTAGTTTAGGCTGTAAATTTAATTTCTATAGCAATACGAATTCCTTTCTTTTCCGCGATCTATATTTATAATTGTTGCTCATGACTATATAGTACTAAATTAAGACACCAAATATTCAGGTCTTAAATTATTTTCCTAAATTATTTTCATACACATACAATTGTTAATTAAATGACCCCCTCGAATGTTGTTAAATCTACGTGCTGGAAAGAAGTACGATTGAAAGTGAGATGGCTCTTTTGCTTTTGAATAAAATAGGCCTCCAATTGATAGAACACTGCAAAATAAATTTCACGCCCATTACTATGATGTCTGTAAATCCACAACAGTTGAGTATAAACTCTCTTGGTATTTCCGATCCCATACGACGTAGGGACCTTAAAGGTCGGC
>JAFELO010001267.1:0-13387 GCA_017140195.1 Eumaeus atala | reverse complement strand
GTATTTCGAAATAATTTAGGAAAGTAATTTAAGACCTGAATATTTGGTGTCTTAATTTAGTACTATATAGTCATGAGCAACAATTATAAATATAGATCGCGGAAAAGAAAGGAACCCTTGGAGTTTTTCTGTCATGTGTATGTTTATTATATACTTCATAGTATGACTTCATAACGTATGTTTACAGCGCCGTTAATTTGGGTATGAAATGAAAGAGCTGGGCAAGGGCTACTAGTCAAGCTTTTCATTTGATATAATTACTCTTATTACATTATAAAACAAATTGATAAAAAAATACTTTTTTTACTCGTCGAAATTTTTTTTTAATTGGTCGGGCCCGCCAATCTTCCCCATCGCTGCAATGTATCGCCAGGATCGACAGCGGCGACCACTGATGAACCCGAGGGATTGGCTAAAACTGTCTTGGAACCCGCAACGAATTTAATCAGAAGAAAATAGGAGGAGTAGGAAATAATTCCAATTTCCCTCCCCAATCAAAGCGGGAGACTACAAGATTGCAATGACTTGTACAAGCCAAGAAAAGAAAGGACAGCCAGATGAGGCCCAACTGATATGCACCACGGAGATGATAAATCCTAGTACAAAGTGATTGTCTAACTGGTGTTTAATTGTTATCATTTAAGATGTTGTTACGAATGAGTCAAGGTTGTATTTTTCCAGCAATAGTCGTGGCAAAAACGTATATCACCGTAGTAAATTACGCCGTTAACACTATGGATACTGTCTAACACCATGGATCGCTCACTATGTCAAAAATTACGCTCACAAATGATGTGATGTGCTGTTCGTTCGTATTTGTTGCCTTCTGTGGAGCAATCACAGAGAGGTGAAGCGCCATTCCAGAAGACAAAAAGTCTTCCGTAATCAGTCGAACTGTTAGGGCTGGACAAGTGCCACCAATCAGTAGTAGGTCCCTACGAAAAAAAAAAAAAGCGGTGAAGCCCCTTAGCTTAAAGCCAAAAAGTTTACTTGAAAAGTTGCCGTAGCTGGTAAGGAATTGTGCAACTCCGTGATGGATTTATAGCCAGTGTTTTGATAAGCGGTCGTACACACTCGGAAAAAAAAATTATGTAAATGTCGTCCTTCAGTTGAACTATTCCATCGAATCTGCCATTCGTGTACTAGGTTTTGAGTAGATGTTTCTATTGAGCCCGTTTATCTTGTGTCTATCTTTTGGTCTTATGAAATCGGGGTTGGAGAGATTCTCTGAGTGATAATACATGGCTGCGCGGCGTTGAATTTCTAAGTCTACTGGCTACTGCCAGTACTCTACCCTACTCGTTCTTGCCGGAAAGTATTCCTCCGTCCGTGCGTTAGCACGTTAGGTGCGGTAGGCATTACATAAGAATGTTAAATTTATTTTCTAATATTTGTCCTAAATATGTGACGGATTCTTTACGTTAAACTGATATGTTGTTAAATTTAATACGTGGGATGGATTGTAAGCAACCTTGTCATAATATTTGGAAAGTTTTCTATCGCGCGAACTTTAATCGATTTCTTTTCCCCCAGGTCTATATTAAACTGAGGCAGTTGGTTGATTTACCTTCAATTTCAGATTGCGAGTCGCCTTGTACTATTAATTGTGTATCGACCGCGTATCCTATTAAATATTCCATAAGTATGGAGATAGTACTGATCCCTGTGAGCAGCCTCGGGTCAAACTTTCCATGTATGAAAAGTGACCAAGCTGCAGTTTAATTGTGTCGTTTATGAAGAAGGGATATACGAGTATCAAGGAGTAAATATTCAGGTAGCATCATCCGTTTTTTAATTTAAGAAGAAGCATTGGCCACCAGGCGCTATCGAATGCACCCGATATGTCAAGAGATATTCCCACCACATACTTAGCGTCTGGTAGGTCGACTGTTCTCCTTACTGAGATAGTGGCATCTACTGTAGATCGTCTGATGGTAAATTCAAATTGTTTATTATGAAATGTAATTCCATTAGAGATTAGATGATCTACATCGGGCCTTTCAATTATTTTGCTAACGCTGCTCCAGTTTGGTAGGAGCGTTTTGGGGCGATATGATTTTGGGTCATTCGATGGTTTATTAGGCTTAAGTATCAATATTATATTGTCTTTACACCATATTTTAGGAATATATCTTCATAAATGCATCGATTACAACAGTCAATAGGCAGGGACCCACAACCCTACATTGTGACATAATAATAGAACCGAGATATATTATGAAAAAATTATTAGAGGTAGTTAGTTCCATACTGAAATGCTTTCCATACAGAAATGTAACCGAATCGGGAATACACAATCGGAGACATCGCCGTTTGTACTATCCTAATCCGACATTTATGTGATCTCGTTACGTGTGGCTTATGAGTAGCCGGTGGCCTATTAAAGGAAGAGGGGAGAAGGAGGACAACAATCATGCATGTCAGTTACTCACTCACGCGGCCTACTGCTTGTTTGCCAACTACACAATAGAAATCGCGTATAAAATAAAAAAGAAATAAGTGGACGGTTTAATGTTGACTGATTATGTTATCAGTACACATTTAAATGAATGTTGAGAAACATTGGAAAAGCATCAAGAAAACGTGTGCTGGATGGATCTTTTCATCCTTTTGATACGGGGAAACGCATTTAGGCGCCCTTATCGGCCCTGGGTGGGTTCCAGTGGCGTATGGCGCTCGCGGCACATTATACTGCCTAACACCCACAAAAAAAAGCGTGTGTCATCAGTACCGCTAGTGCGGCTAGTCGGTCCCGCACTAAAGGACAATCCAAACAAATTTGAGACAGTGCAATGGGGTCTGGTTCCCATCATCGCCCTTTGCCCCGTGCACAAAAGCGCCACCATAAGAGGGGTACAAAGAGTGCCTCCTCCTCGTGCTGCAATCATAGTGGCGACGTGAACTAGACCTAAGACAGGACAAGATATATAGTGAGTAAATAATTTTATAAAATAAAATGAAACCCATAATAGGTTGAATGATTGGTAACTTGTTGACGTTTACGTGGCCAAATTCAGTACGTTTTTTTTGTGAAATAAAACGTCAAAAGAATTAAAAACTCAAATTTGGCTGCTTATAAGTCTCAAAGGGTTATTTTCAGTAACGTTTTGAGCCAATAGTTATGGAGCAGGTACCTTTGCAAACGTTTTATTTATGCTTTGCTATAGTTTATTTTTAACTAATCTCTACATATTCACTGTTGTCGGTGACGCTAAAAACTACTTATCGATTACACAATGACTAAAGACTGCCTGCCACGGTCACTGTGACTAACTAGCTAAAATATTTATGTTTGAGTTATGAGTTATACCGAAATGACATGAGTTATACCGAAATGACATGAGTTATACCGAAATGATATTGGAACAGTGTCACAAGGATTGTCGTTGTTTTTTTTTAAACAAGTAAAATTATAAAATATATACAAAAGGAACTGACAAGGTAAGTTTGACGAGGCATCCTTATCAGTGATTTTGCGGGTTTAGGGCATCAGTGGTAAGTTACCTTTCAACACGTTTGTACTTAGTATATTTTATCGGACGTAAAAACTGTCACTGTACCGGCAATATTTACGTCTGTAAATGAACAGTATGCAACTACGAAATTGAGTATGTATTTTCGCAGGCATCATGTTTGGATACCGATCAGTGGATAGTCTTACAGTTTGAAGACTAAATAATAGACTTGAATTTTGTTGTCAAACTCGAGCCAACAATACAACCATAAAACCAATAGGTTTTTCGTAGATATATCTTAACAACAACACATCATCACGCCAGTTGACTAACTGGGTAGACAGAGAGAACGGAGCGCCAATTGTCACGATTCTTACATACCTGCCTTGCCTCCTTCACTTTTATAAATCTCTTCATACAAACACGAATGTATAATATATCTCCATAGCGACTTCAACAATTCTACTAAATCCAAGCACTTTCAGACCCTAGTAAAACTAAATTTTGTTTAGAATATTTCACATATACCGAGAAATAAAAGCAACGCGGAATTCCACACAGCATCTTGTTCTTATTTAGGTTTGTATACGCAATAATGTATGAAAGGTTTATTTCATACCAGGGCATTTAAAATTTGATTGTTTATAATCTATATAAATAAAAATTGTTTTTATATCGATTTATTATAAATGTGTTTAAATCTGCTGTTGGAAATAATCATCACTTAATGCAACTTTCTCATGCTACTTATAGCTTGAAACACTACGTTGTACCTATTTAAGTATCCTTTTAACCTATTCTTTTGAATAGGGTAAGGTAATAGGATACTTGTATATATCTAGTCTTTGTGGAATGATACATGTCTAGTCTGACCATTGGTTTTCCCGACGCATAGCTAAGTACGGTTTTCTGCGAGGCGACCTGTGTAATCATTAAGAGTAGCAATTACTGAGTTCACTTGGATAAATGGAAATTGCAGGTCGTAAGATCTGTTAACGGTAAAAACTGGTTGATAGCCCAGAAATCGCTTCCAACATTTACAGGATGAGGTCGCACAATCAACAGACGCTGGGAAAGAAGGGTCACACAAAATTGAACAGGGAGAAATCAATTTTGAGTTAACCTCCCAATTCTAACACTATTATAATCACACTATTTTTGTGCGATATTATAGAAATTACAGTACAGAAGTATTGTGGACTAATTGGACTGGCCCCACTGGGGTACCTCGCAAGTTATATTTTCGCTCACAATATGGCACCGTAAAGTGTAGCTAAGCTGTCGCATTTCGTACGTTGTGTGAGTTTGCGGTGCCTCATCGGTGCCTTTAGCACAGTAGATAACCAGACAGTGCTGAAGCTTACTACAACAATGCCTTTAGGAAGGGGTAGTGCCATGCTAAGGGGTATGCCTCCTCCTATATGTATAGGAGGAAGTAGTGCAATGCATAGTGCATGACACCACATCCTCCTATGCAACGGAATTGAACCAGCACGACCGGGGGATGCCTCTCGTTCACATAATACCGGCGTAAAGTGACATCTTCAGTGTTGTGTTTCGTGCGATTTGTGAGTAGCCGGTGGCCCATAGAGGGAAACGAGGGCAACGCACCGGCATAGTAATTATGTTCCTATACTATAAAAAAATGAAAGTTTCATCAAAATCTGTGTAGTTGTTTCGAGGTCATTGAGTAACAAACATCCATAAAAACATTCAAACCTACGCATTTATAATATTAATAATATATGTTCGACTCAGATGTGATTGGAGATTGAACAGCATCTTCATTTATAAATCAGGGAATTCGTTCGTAGTTCCTGACTCGGATAAATTATATTGCTTTTAAATTTCATTAAAGTATTGATTTACAAAAATGTCACAGTTAGTCTCTCAATACGTGAGTAGAAAAAATGTGCACATAACAAATTATGCACTGTATAAAAACAAGATAAAATGATACGCGTTAGGTTGACCTTGCAGTAAAGTATATTTAAATTATGCACTTCTTTCTAATATATTATAAACTGAAAAAACAACTTAAGTTCAACGGTTGACTTTCAAAAAAAAAGAATGGTTTATGGAACAATCAACGACGTCTTATAGTGACAGTTCAATACGAAATCTTGTATTTTTGTAAATCAATGATGGAAACCCATATTATACATTTCAGAACCAGTTTTTAGAATACTTTTTTTTTCGTGGAATTATGTTAGTGGAAATAATGAAATAATGGCAATTAACAGTTGAGCTCTAACTTCGCAATACTCAATGATATGTTACTTAGGTGACGCGTAATGTACTAATTGCTATCACGTTGACAATAGAACCCTAGAAAAAGCGAGCGCGAGATTACAACAGCGTTCTGTAATTACTACAAACGCATTAGCGGCAGGGAACATGATTACTCCATCTCATTTTCATTGTTTGTCATGTCCCAATGTGATTGGATTTCATTACAGTGGATCGCTGGGTATGTCTGCGGTCGTAGGTGACTCTTCGGGGACATTCTTCATAATTAGTAATCTAGCGGTATTAAATAAGATACATAATCTATATGAGGTATAAGAGTTGTTGCTTAGTATGTATGTACACGATGTGGGGAGTGAGGAGAGAACAGAAATCAGGATGTACAGCAGATATTGTACGATAAATTTCCATATTAATGAGGAGATATGGATGACTGCGCTCTACTCTAAATCTTCTGGTAGTGGAGGAGCAAAATAAGATATAATGCGGAGACCTGCCCGAGAGCCACAAGAATAAAATGCACATAAGTTTTATGAGTTACATACTGTAAAATCGTAAGTATTTGTACAAAATAACTAGTTGTGCCCCGCATGTACACCCAGATACTTTTATCCCGCGGATATGACGGGATAAAACGTTAAAGTTATAATCAACAACCCGTTCTCGTACAAAACAAACAGACACTAACAACTTCATGAATGAGTAAAACCGTTATAATGGAGTATTAACACAAAAACCGTGACACGAAATTTTATTATAAATATTAGTATCGGCTACTGCCTATAAGTTACCGAATATCTTCGGAATTTCTACTCGTGAGTCTCTTCATAATTGACAGGCAGTTTCATATGTATAAGAATATTCAAAGTCTAATCTAATCATTACATTTTATTTTCCATATGCTACAGCAGCGTCAGCTTCACCGCAGCCACATTTTATAATTTCCAGAACACCCATTGAAGTGTTAACTAGTTGCGTGCTTAAGTGTCGGTTTAAAATTAGGTCAGAGGTCCTTGCTGTAACGCTGTAAAAATATTGTACATTTCTTCACATAATGTAAATGTTACTATTAATAAAACACGTTTCTTTTCCAAAATGGATTAAAAACTGGACATGTTTCTTACCAATGCTCATTGAAATACATCAATTTTCTTTGACGTAATTACATTTCTGAATTTTCTCTTCTTTTGGCGCGATAGGAAAAAATGATGAGCATACTTTACGATGGGTCCACATACCGTCAAGAAAAGCGACGCCCTGAAATTATCAACATTTTAGTCTCTTAAATGTTTCACCATAATGCGTTGTAATAAAACTTTTAATGTATTAAATACCTTTTTCTTCTAATGTTGGTGTTCTTTATCTACAAACGTGGAATATGTAAGAGGCGAAAGATATTTTTTTTGAAGATTTTAATCTTGTTACGCCAAAGAAGTGTAACTTCTAACACGTGTACACAAGTACCGCCAACCTGTGCAGCTGCCGTTTCATTGTTTTCAATCAACCCAAAATAAGGGTAATTTCTATTTCGGGAAGAGCGTACCTCTTCCCAAAGTAAAATAACTACGATTGCGTCCCAAGGATAAAAATCAAAGGATGTGGACGGCTAAGTAAAGCTATATTAATGTTCAATACCTCTTTGTTTTCAAAATATTTTGGTATCGTTCTTGGGTAGATTTTTCTCATCCGAAATTCATTCGTAAAAAACTGATTAAGGGTGGAATTAAACAATTTTAACTCCATCCGGAAAATCTCACAAAAAAAATCTGGACGCATCAGATCCTGGATTCTCGGTGTCTCTGAAGAAGCTTTCCGCTTCGAGACTCACCTTCAATCTGTTGTCTTTATTCTGAAAATGATCTAAAACATCAAAATATCTGGGTTCTTGACAAAACATTCACTCCGTAGTCTTAATGAAATTGCCAAGAGATTCCATAACACTATGCCCAATTCTGAAGCAAAACCTAACGACGCATCATTGCTCAAAATTATTGTTACTCGCTATTAAAACACAGTTAAATGTTGACTATAGCTAACTGGAGCGTTTCCGTTTTTCGAGACGTTGTGCGCGCGGGTCGTCAAAATTTACTCTCGTTCCCCAACGAAAGAAGTACAAGTTCAAACTGTGCACCTGAAAATGCACACCGGATGCAACAGAGTATTTTTTTTTTTCGAAGGGACCTATTACTGTTGGCAGCGCTGTTGCCCTCGCCCCTACAGTTCGTCGTAACTGCGGTAGACTTTTTTGTCTTCAGGTTTTAGGTAGGCGATAAGGGGACAGACCCCCCTCATTCCCCGCAGATGGGAAGATGCAAACCGGAATTTTTGTGGACATTACCCTACAGTAATTATTTTTGGGACCGAAAAGGGGGAGTGGTCCCCCTCCCCACGCTAGTAGGACGGCGCGCGCACGATGCCATTTAATGTTACGGGACATGTTTACGAAAAGTTGAGCTCGTCGGTTTGGCTTGTCAGAGGAGACCGGCCTCCTCCCCCACCCTCTGACGGGTGGGGTCGATTTTTATTACTTCGATCGCGTTTTATTACTTCTACTTTTATCTAAGCTCACGTCTTACGGATTCGAACCCGTGCTCGTTTCCTTAAGCGGTGTGTGAGTTTGTCATTCTGTCAGTCATATGTCTTATAGCTGTGTAACTATATGTGACACGAGCGGTATATGTCGAATTGCTTCTAGCAGGAGAGAATGCATTTATGCACTGCAACAGAGTAGCTGGAACTTTACGGCAGTAATATGTGAGCGGAACTTCCCCGGACCCATGCTGTGCAACAGTGGCACTACCTCCAACTACCATTTGTCTTGTTTCGCGGGCAAATAAATTTACATGGTCTTTCGAACTCGCGGATTAGCCCGAGTACATATCCTGACTCACAAAAATATCGTGGTTGCCATCAGCCTGTGTAGACGTGGATCTGTCAGCAATTGAGCACCTCGGCAACTGGCCAGGCCCTGTGGGACCGGAAACCTCCAAACCCCCCATATAAATTATACTATGTAATTAAAAAGTATTTAAGATGGTTCATATGCTCTAAGTTAACAGGGTCTTGTATTATATAATATGTATAGAAGCCTACGGAATAAAAACATAAATTGTATTCAATTTATGTAGGAAGGTTTACGTGTTGCAATATACAGCTACATTCTGTCGCTATCCCCTAGAGTTATCACCCAAGAAGGACCCTCTTCTTCGTGCTATTGTACGAGCGTGCACTGGGGAGTATACTGGAGCTTAATACCTTTTTTTATTGTGCTATAGAAATAAACTGTAGGAATGAGCTTATTTTTTATTTCATTTAAAATTCTATCAATGCAATCTGTTTAACTTTAAGATATAATAAAGGTAACATGGCTCGGGTAAATCGTGCATGATGCGCCAATGTATATATAAGAATTATAAGTATTTTATATAATAAAAATATTAAACGTGTAACATCTCTTAAAATTAATCAATAAATATAATATTACGTATGTTTGCGTTGTTTAGTACCTTAGATCTTTTGGTCCCTACAGTATGTAGAGTGCTAGAGTGCTAAGTAGAGTAGAGACTTACAGGTACGACGTACGACGACGACGAAAAAAGTACTGTGATAAGTCTTAAAAAAAACACATCCTTTCTGTAATTTTACAAGAGGTAGTGCCATGCTGCATAGGGGGAGGTAGTGCCGTGCATAGTGCATAACACTACATCGTCCTATGGAACGGAATTGGGCCGGCACGACAGGGGAAGTACCTCTCAATCACATAATACCGCCGTAAAATGACATCTCCAGTGTCGCGTTTGTGGGGCTTGTGAGTAGCCGGTGGCTTATGGGGGAGCGAAGGAGAGCAACGCATCGGTATGGTAATTATGTGGATTTTCATGGGCATCGGTAGTCTTATCTTCCTATCTTATTCCTCGTTTTCCCCTCTATTCTATGAAAAAAATGTTTTTCATTGGGAAACATAATATCAATATGCCTAACTCATTAAGCGTGTCAATTAATGTGTTTACATTTCACAGAAGCATAACGCAGTGGCAATCACAATTTACACACTTATTAAAGTTGTAAACTGAATGTTGGTCATTGATCTTTTGGGTATATTCTAAGAATATTATGAATACATTGTTACAAAATTGATGCTAAAAGTACACAATACCTTTACAATTGGGCAATTATAACATGTAATAAAACCTCACGCACCTAGCGTCGAATTATGTGTAAAGTGGTTGTGTTTTAAATGTAATACATGTTTATAGAACTGCCTACATTTTGACAAAAGTTTATTTTTTCATTCATGAAATTTAGAACCTTTTTAATTGTACATTTACTTCAATAGTATTTATTCAAATTTAATTCAGTTTCACATTATTTAGAAAAAAAAATATCTAAAGCTTTTTATTCCTTACCAGGGCTTTCATATTTTAAGCGGTCCAGATTTGTGTGGTTCTTTTTTTTTACATAAATTCAAATTAATTATTTATGTAAATAAGTCATAATTAAAGAAAGAATTCACAAATGAACAAAGTTTTCCCCTTGCAAAAATTATGAATACAGCATTTTATGCGAAAGCTTAAATATCGCAGTTATTTAGCAGGAGTGAGGTATCTATCTGTCATTACGATCCCTTGCTGTCGCTGGTGGTACTTTATTTTATCAATTACAGCTCTATGACCTCGATTCGAATTTCGGTAATAGCTTAACACTGAATCGAATTCTGTATATATGTATAGATGGAATACAAATGAATGGTTGGTTATATGACGAAGGCAAAATAAAAATACCCAGCCAAGGGATTCGCGCACACGGGGTTTCATGCCAATATCTATGAAAAAAGTCACGTTTCTTTTATGGGGTTTTCGTCTCATAGATCTCAAAATAAACATTTTATTCCGTTTTCTAGTATTTGCTATTATAGTGACAACAGAAATACATGATATGTGAAATTTTCACTGTCTATTTACGTCTACTATTACTAAAGTTTATGATATACACAGCCTGGTGACAGACGGACAGCGGAGTCTTAACAATAGTGTTTCGGTTTTTACCCTTTGGGTACGGAACCCCAGAAACAAGAGCACGTCAAGTAGCCCGGGTCTTCGAACCGTATTTGACGAAAATTTGTTTAAAATCCTACTGATTATATACAAAATTAGTATATTTGTTTTTTGCTACATAAAAAATTATCAAACAGATTTGTATCATATCTTATTATATTAATATTTGTCTAAAATCTGAAATAATATAAATATACTTTTAATTCCGATAAATAAAATGGTTCCTGTGGGAAACATTTTATATACTTTGTTACCCGGGGATCAGAGGTAAGTAATAACAATAAGTAATTCAGATAAACTAAAAAATAGAAGCAGTGTTATAACCCGGAGCGGGCCTATGCCCAGTTCCTGGAGGTTTACCTTTTCCTCCGCTTTTAACAATGCCGAAGCATAAGTCACCCCTTTCTCCGCTGTCTCTGGCCGTAACTTAAGAATTACGGCCAAGGACTGAGGGAGCGACAGCTTTGGTTTCGCTGCCTTCTTTTTCTTCTCGGTCGACAGCACAGGTGCCGCCGGATTCCCAGGACCCATCATCGAAGTCGGTTCTCGTGCCGCCGGCTTCTTCACCGCCTTGCGACGGACGACATCCGTCCACGCCCCCGCTTCCTCCTAGTTGATACTCTCCTTAATGACCTTACCCACTGAAGAGCCAGCAGCCTTGGAAGTGATGGGACCAAAGTCATCCACTATATTGCCCACCAGCTGAGTAACCTCCTTCATGAAGTCGCCTGTATTCTGAACTCCATCGATCCCTACCGCCGACCTACCGCGCCTCTCAAAATCGTGTTCTGTAGGCGCAAACTCTTCTCTGAGGTTGCCCAGCTCCCTCTGAGCCGCGAGTTGTCGGCTGTTAGCCGCTTCACCTCTCCAGTCTCAGTGCGGACCGCCAGAGACGTCCTTTTCCTTATGGAACACTATCTTCCGTAGCACCTCCTCAAATTGTTCCTTCTTTTCATTGGCCAAATGCAATCTGAGGGCCGACCTGGCTCCGGTCAGCGTGTGTGCCTTCCCGCGCTTGGTCACGCAATATGGACACTTATAATAACGGACCCTGACTCAGAGCTGGAGTCTTCAAAACCCTCCGTGAATAGGCATTTTCGCCCTATCTCTGCTTCCGACAGAGACGCCGAAGAAGATAAATCCTCAAGGACCACAAAATCCACTGCTCCTCCCAATGGATGAACCCCGCCCCTTTCCATAGTGGAACCCGACGCTTTCCCGCTAAACCCATCCCCCCAGACATTTTCCCGTCGCAAAAGACGAAAACAGAACCCAGAAAAAAACAAGAAACAAAACAAAACCATAAAAATAATTCCCGCAGAAATTTCACCAAGTTCAAAACTTGATGCGAAAACTAGCGAAAATCCACCCACACGCGCCCGACACAGACGCAAAAACAACCACGACAACAAGACCAAAACGACAACGAAATCTAAAAAGACGCTACAAGCAAGTCGCACACACACCCCTGCCACGGGACCGAACGGTCAAAACCAGGACAAGTTTATATCGATGACCTACTGATTTCTCTGATACAAAATCGAAACACAAAAACACGAATATCTCAGTGACTCGACGTCGCCCACACCGCCAAAAATGCGCCTCCGTTAAGCCTTTCGATCGCCACCTCTAACACTATTGAACCGATACTAAACAGGTGCCTTGTACCGGAAAAAGATTACGGCACATACCACAGGACTAGGCTAACGTGATGTAATTTGTCCAAAGATATTGTGCAGTTAAATTACAAAATTAAGAAACTTAGCTACGATACATCATATAAATTTTATGTTTACAGTTTTGTTACATTATTTGACAAAGAGTGTAATAGAACTTTAACGGTTTTTATCGCGGTTTTTAATATTTGAGTTTTTTTACAATCGCTATGATTCAGAAGCTATACAGCAACCATGATCATGGGGGAACTGAACTGATAGATGTACTGATATCATAAGTTTTTAAAAGTGCCCCAGTATTTTCACAATTTATTGGTTTCAAGTAACCCAAATGTTGAAGTATTGAAGTGCTTTGCTTCGCTTTTGTTGGCTTATTACCAAGTTAAGCCATCTCATCTACTAAAATTCTGAGATTTTTAATTTCAATAGCCTCAGCTTTCACCCTTGGAAGGAATTGATGTTATATTCACTGCAGATTTTATAAATAATGGTGCTTAACATCAGCTACATGTCATCTAACTCGAGTTATAATGGATATTTTTGTACATCCGTGACCATGATTGAAAATAAAGGAAACAAAAGCGTACCGTGATTCCGTTTACAGTAGCTTCCCAATGCAAATCATTAATCCTTCAAGCGGTTTCTGCATTCGAATTACAAATGTATTATAAAATGTATATCGAAACGAAAATACACGAGAGCCAAAATTTGAAAGTTATTTGAATTTAAAATTCCAAACGCAAACTTAATATGTCATAATCTAATACTTAGGAGCTATATTCACTTGTATTTCACTGCTGGTCTTCTCCACAGAAACTGTGTGGGGGTTACGGGCATCGAGGCGAACCTCATAACCCGGGTTGGGTCGCAAGGGGACGACTATCCCCTCGGTAACGGGGCCGAAATAAAATTGCGGTTTGCCATCCTGGCTTTTGGCTCACGGAAATGTAGGCCC
>JAFELO010001266.1:309245-328062 GCA_017140195.1 Eumaeus atala | reverse complement strand
GTCACACATAAATTATTCAAAAGTGCAAGATCGGAGAAGTGAGCGGAGAGGTACCTGCCCGGTCGTGCCGGCCCAATGACTAATACGCACCTTTAATTAAACGAATTAAATGTTAACTAGTAATTTAATATTACGATTTATTATATACGTGGTGCTTAGCAGCTGGGCCTTAACTGGATGTCATCTTTTTCTTTGCTCGTGTTGACAGAGGAGGGAAATTGAATGAACATCCTACTCCTCATACTTGTTCTTTTTTTAAACTTAGTTCATATAGCCTTTTTTACGACTGCCGACGCCCATTGCATCCGAAACGCGACAGCGAAGATGTCACTTTACAGCGGTGTCATGCAATGCG
This sequence comes from Eumaeus atala, assembly GCA_017140195.1. NCBI lineage: Eukaryota > Metazoa > Arthropoda > Insecta > Lepidoptera > Lycaenidae > Eumaeus > Eumaeus atala. Next base: position 327,707 of record JAFELO010001266.1, on the reverse strand, counting down.
GGTCGAACAACTTAGCCTTTCCCTAGGGCCCCCTGCATCCATAACAAAGGGCCATAGTGGTTAACATTGTTGATTCCGGACGACACCGGAGTAGCAGTGGTGGGTACCAGTGGGACAAACCCGTGTTTAGCAGTTAGCTACCATATTAATGCATGTAACAGATGCCCCTGTTAATATAATAATATTCTAATTCGTTCTAGGTTGTAAGAAGTAGTGCTATGCTGCATAGGAGGAGGTAGTGCCATGCATGGTACATGACACTACATCCTGCTACGCAAAGGAATTGGGTCGGCACGACCGGAGAGGTACCGTTCACTCATTTAATGCCGCCGTCAAGTGACACTTACGGTATCACGTTTCGTGCGGTTTGTGAGTAGACGGTGGCCCAAAGGGGGGGAGGTGAAAAGGAGGGCAACGTATCGGTATAATCATGATGCTGTTCGTGGGCGTCGGTAGTCGTAGAAGGGCTCAGATTTTTCGTTTGTCTCCCTATACTATAAAAAAGACTATTCATTTCCATTTATTTATTTTATTTTATATTTTTATTCTTAAACAAAGCTATTTCCTCTGTAACCCAGACGGGAAACTAAGCCCAATTCTAGATAAGTATCCTAAGTCGACTTTGAGTACACGAATACGGCTTTCTTCACGATACTTTACTTCACCGTAAGAGTACTTATAAAATGTGATTAGGTTGTAAAAAATCACGGGTTCATGACCGCGATCGAATCTAGACCACCTGAGTAGAAGTCTGAACCCGTAACTACTAGACCACAGAGCCTCCATAATAACAATAAAATATTTATTTCCCAAATATATATGGTACAAAGAAGAAAAATATTTCTAATTGCGAATAACATTTATTACTTCTAAAGTGTGTTAGTTTAATACACAAATATAAAACAATTAAAACTATAAAATGCTTATTTGAAGTGGCTATTGGCTGCAATACGGTCCTGTTAACGTTGAGGCCAGATCCTATGGATTATTACTGTGACTACAACTTATCATGGCGTTTAGAGCAAGCTTGTACTCTCTGCAACTTACCACAAATCATAGTCCAGTTTAGAGCAAGCTTGTAGTCTCTGCAACTTACCACAAATCATAGTCCAGTTTAGAGCAAGCTTGTACTCTCTGCAACTTACCACAAATCATAGTCCAGTTTAGAGCAAGCTTGTACTCTCTGAAACTTACCACAAATCATAGTCCAGCGGATTAAGATCGGGACTAGATGAATGGTAGTACTTCAGCTCTGATCAAGTCCGAAACGTTCGTTTTAGCCAAAATTGGGGGGATCGAGCTTTATGATCTGGTCCCGAGTCTAGCTGGAAGGACCATACTTAGTTAATGAACATGTTGTTATTGAGGGGCTTTACTACCTTCTCAAGAATGGTATTTTTTGCACAAAAATATGGCTCAGTCACTCCGTCACAGCTAACACCCCACCAAACCATAAATGAAGTTGAAAAAGGCCCACGTTGCACTCTGTCGAATAATTGGAAAACTTATTTAGAGCTCTGTGCACTATTATGGTCATTTTTTTTTAAATATTGCTCAATTTTAAAAAAAATCTCATCCGTAAACAAAATTTATCGGAATCTCCCTTTACGTACCGTAGTTTAGATTTTACCACTACATTCATCTTAAATTTATGAGTTAAGAAGAGACCAGTGCGTCTCCTACAGGCTGCAAGTTCCTAGGTGCTATCTTCATTTCGCGAAATGAAATCTTTTGCTTTCGGACAGGACGTTTACGAAATCTTTCCCTTATTGCTTGGACCACCTTTTTCGTACGAACACTACGTGGAAAGAGAAGAAGTCTTATTGTGCATATTAGTAGCCCGGTACTAAAATTTAAAAAATTACATTTGGCTCCATACCTATTTCGTTTCATGCAATCACAGCCATTCTGATCTCTTTATCACCCCACTCCATTTGAATATCGTAAAATGGAGTGGGGTCTGTAGTAATAGTTTGAAATAAATAAATCAAAAGAATGCTTGGATTTATCTATTGCAAACAATTGGCGCCAAAATGAGAAAACACAATAAACAATCGTATAAAGATTGTTGTTGTTTGTTGTAAGATTCGTCCTCACGGACAGGCTAAAACCGAGTAACCATGCCGCCTCGTCTTTAGTAGTTTATTTTTCGCTGCTGTTTTATAAAGCATACAACATTTATGGCCAGACTAACTATAAATATATTTCTGTTGGGGATATAAAAAGAAAAAAATATTTAAGCAATAAGTATTTATTAAAATAGTTTACATTATATGATTTGGATCACGATGTAACAAAAATCCGTCACGTTAACTATACCAAAAGTATAATCATTCATCATTCTTTAGAAGTGTCACTACCATCTTGTAAATTGCACACACACGTTGTTATATTAGGACTAGTAGTTTGATTTGATTCTAATGTATATACTAGGATTATGTTGTTTATCCTTTGTAGATGGTTGCCGCTTCTCCCACCACCTGGACAGCAGGGCCAGCTTTGATTATCCCATCGCGGATATTCTGGCCCATGTGCTCCTGAAAGTAAAAAAAGTATGGTCAGAGACATTAAGGCACAAAAGCATCCCTTTCTACTCATATTTTAGGTGGTTTGTTAGCCAAATATGGAGTTGTTCAGACCTAGAAGAATATTATTATCGACACGGCGTAAAAATATTATATAAGACTAGCAGTCCGTCCCGGCTTTGCACAAACATTTCACATTATGACAAAACATGATTTACACAAATACGGAACTTTTATCTCGGCCTCGTAAACATTACACGATACCATGACATCAAATTCAATTTATGACAGAACAACACCTGTCGGGACAGTTAGTTGTCCGAATTTTCGCAGCCTAATATAGGGTATATTTTTCACAATTCGTTTGCATTATTATCGAAGTTCTCATAATGATCCATAACGATTAATGCAAATAAACAAACAAACTAACTATCAAATGTTTCCTATTTATAATATTAATATATAAAATAGTTAGATTTTTTAAAACTTCGAAATACGTATTCCTTGCAAATGTTTCAAGCAATTTGACATTGGTATTATTTATATTTAAGATTCGCCTCACATCCTAGTTCACTATAATGTGTCCTGAGCAGCTGGGTTAATGTCGTTACTGATGGCCGCGGTGGCCGAAATTCGGCTAGGACGACATGATTATTATTGAGGATGTCAGTGAATACGGAAATTTTTTAACATATTACAGACTTGAATAAACCATAACTCATAATGTAATGTAAATTGATACATTAGTTCATGACGGAGATTCTGTCTCCCACCACAAGTAAATCTTAAGAAATAAGAAACGCAATCAAATCCGTTAAATGGTCACAATAATGAATGAATAACACTCCGTAAATAACGAAAACAATAATGAAGTCTATCAGAAAATGCTTAATATTGTTAAGACTTACAATTTTCTTAAAGATTTTCCACTTAGGGGCTGCTGATACTGTGCTCAGAGCCATGATGCAGGCGAACACGAAGAAGAATATTCTTGAGAAGTTCATCTTGAATACTTGTAGAAGTTTCTAAGAACGTAATGTGCAGAATTCAAGAGTGCGAATGAACATAATACAAATTATGCACAATATATACTAGAGTACTACACAAACGACTAACTTATACATTCAGTTATAAAAAAGCAAAACTTTAAATTTAAACCGTATGCCTTACGTATTAAGATATTGTGTATTTCGTGTGGTGTTTGCGAGTGTAACCACAATTACTGATAAGGGGTCAGACGGTTAGCGAGATTATGTGAATCCCCTAAGGGGATTTTTCCTGGTTATTGTGAGAATGGCTTATTTTGGAGCACAGCGAATACTTTGCTAAGACAAATAAATGCGAATGTTTAGTGTTAAATAAGCTTAAATAAAGGCTTAGTTTAGTCAGAGGTAGTGCCTTGCTGTATTGCAGCCGAATTGGGCAGGCACGATCTGGTAGTCTAGTAGTAACTATGTCTAGCAGTGGATGTCGCCTCATGATGATGATGAAAATGTTAACCTGGGAGGTACCCCTCTCTCATACGATACCGGCGTAGAGTGACAGCTGTTCTTTCGTGTTACGTACGGTTTGTGAGTAGCCGGTAGCCCATTGGATACGAGAAGGACAGAAGGACAACGCATTTGCATTACTATTATGCGGAGGTTTATGAGCGTCGGTAGTTATCAAAAGGCATTGACTGCACGTTGGTCCCCTATACTATAATAAAATATATCACAAATACCTATTTGTTATACTAGCAATCCGGCCCAACTCCGCGCGGATATTTCACAAAATAAAGCAATTATTCATTCATTTACATAAACACAAATATTATAAATTTTAATTTCGGCCTCCTCAACATTACAAGTTACCACATGATTAATAATTGAATTCACGACAGTACAACGGCTGTCGGGACAGCTAGTTGTCAATAATATCTGCAACTGGGATATAATAATAATAATAGTAATAATAATAATAACAAAAACAATAATAATAATAATAATAATAATAATAATAATAAAATCAGGTCCTAAACACCTAGACCTCTAATTACATGATTTGTATAGCCTACAACATTTTGGCATAAACATACCTTTCCAACTAACGGTCCCAAACTCAAAAAGACATGTGATATGCGCCTGAAAAATAGAAAAATACCCCAGGTATCGCATATAGCTCCGGTGGGTACCGGAGCTATATGCGATGGAGAATCCCGCCCTGAGTCTAACGACACATGCAGTCCCTCTTATTCTGGGGGGGGACATCATTGCTCTGCTCCAGATTTAAATCACGCACTGCAGACGCAGCAAAGCAGAGCAATTCTTCGATCGAATGTAAGATCTAATACATAGAACCGCTTCATTTAAAATTCATCGAACAATTCCCAAATATGCACGTAAGTCGCCAAAGATAACGATCTATATTTTGAAATAATTTATTACGCCAAAATATAATAGATCAAATCTATAATGAAGTGAAAGACGAATTAAACAATCTACGAGTACCTAATAACCCTTCTTCTGCAACCACTATCACAACACACATGCCACTACATCCGGATGCACGTATACGATTGAAATGGATAAACGAACATAAAGAGTTTATAATAGAAACTTATTCCAGAATTACTCAGTTAGAAAATAAGAGAACCTCTTACCGAAAACCCTTGCACGAAGCTTCTAAAAGCAGATTCCCTAACCTTGCAATTCTTAGTGAACAACGCATTACGGACCAACGAAGAGCAATCATCGATAATGAATATATAAGTGACAGTAGATTAAATGAAATTAGACAAGGAGTAGTCAGCAAATTATCCTTAAGCATACATGTATCAAACGAGAATCCAGTCACTGGACACGATGCCCAACATGAAGAACCACATCATCGGCAACATTTGAGGCTTCATTTGGTAACATCTTTCTCACAATGTTTGAATATGTCAGAAACGTGTGAACTCAATATTTTATTGTGCAGCATGGACGGCTGCCAATATTAACGCATCGAGAATATCATTGGAAACAATAAAGCAAACACGCATAACTTATAAAAATCGGATACCCCAATGGCAAGAATATCGAAGAAAATAGGCGTGATCACACAGTCTATAAACGGGGCTAGAAATAAAAGACTTGAAAATCACGTGAAGAATATAATGCAATAACTTAGTATTCACTCTCTACATGAAGAACCAAACACACAAATAACAAATGTATTAGACACGCTCAAACAAAAACTTGCACACATATTAGGACGTCTTAACAGATACAAGACATGTACGATTAGAAAACAACAAAATATCCAATTTATAATTAAAAACAATTTTACAAGAACTTAAAACAATATTCAAGAAACATGGAAATTAACAGTAACAGCCTCCTGATTTGCATAACTTTTGGGCAAGAATATGGGAACAACCGATTAAACATAAAACTGAAGCTGATTAGATCATAGCAGAAATGACTAGAAATATAGCTACATCGGAAATGATTTTTGAAAACATTTCCATAGACATATTCAGAAATGTTACAAATAACTTACACAATTGGAAGGCACTAGGTTCAGAATATAGATACATAACTATTGGTACAAGAAATTTACAAATATTCATGGATACCTCCATACGTTTTTAATCACGTTCATTGATAGTCCTAGCAGAAAACGTCGAACGTCGAAGATCTGTCTGTAAGTTCAGTCAAGCCTGTAAAGAACAGTTAATCATAGATTCTGTAATTTTAAAACATGTGCAAAAACCAAGACTGATTTATAATCCACGTTTTTTGATTACAAAAAAGCATATGACTCTGTTCCCCGCTCGTGGCAAATACAGATCTTAGAAATGTACAAAGTGCTCCTAACATTAATAAATTTATTGGAACACACCATGAAAGTGTGGACAACTCGACTTAAACTTACCACTCCTACCTCATTTAAAGAAACAGAACCAATAATACAAAGAGGTATCTTTCAGGTCAAATCTTTAAACGCTAATGGTTGAGCCTGGCATTAAATCCACTCTCAAACTTATTAAACTCAGCATCGAAAGGACACCACTTATATTTCAGGGACAATAATTTACAAACAAAATATACTTTCAGCCACTTACTTTGCATGGATGACATAAAACTCTATGCTGATAAGGAGCATGACCTATATAACCTATTAACTTAATTGAATAATTTACAAGTAACATAAAAATGAAATTTTGAATTGACAAATGTAAGATGAATTCCATTAAACAAGGATGCACGTATCAGCACAGTTACTCTTTGGAATCGGGCCTTCTTATTAAACCACTCGACGAAAACGAATCTTACAAACATTTAGGGTACAGTCGATCACATCAAATTATTTACAAAGAGACTAAACAAAAACTAAGACTTGACTCCCAACATCACCTCAACACAATCACAGCTCTACGCCCGTAACACAGTTAAAGCCATAACTACATTTACAATACCCACCCTCACGTATTCTTTTGGTATGACAAACTGGCATAAAACTGATCTCAAAACTCTATGACGTAAAATAAACACTTCATAGACTAAACATCGTAAACACCACCCGAGATTTTGTATACAAAGACCAACGCCATCAAGAAAAAAGGAGGCCAGATATAAACGACATAACAAATTTACACAACAAATAAATTATGACTTTAAAACATTATTTTTTCTAAAAATCTCAATTCTCCCCACTTCATAAAACATAAGCCTAAATGACAATAAATGGACACCATTAAACTTAAAAGATAACTCAATACGGAATATTAAAAAACTTGGTAGAAAACCAGACTAAAGTCACCGAATGTACTAGAAAAACCCTCCATGGAAGACATCACCTTGACTTGTGTCACCCTAATCTCGACAAAGTAGCGTCGAACGTACGACTAAGTGGTGGAGAACTCTTCCCCGAGACCGAAGGGTTTATAATAGCGATACAAGATCAAATAATATAGACCAGAAACTACCAACAGCATATAAATAAAACATTGAATAACGATACCTGTAGAGAATGCAATAGTTCCCCAGAAACTATACAATAAATTACAAGTGCATGCAAAGCAATAGTTCAAAGTGACTACAAACATAGACATGACCAAGCTGCTGATATAATTCACCAGAAACTTGTTCAATAATATAATTTCATTACCGACTTGGAACCTACTATAAATACAAGCCCAATGATGTGTTGGAAACATAACGACCAAACTCTACTTCGACAGAACAATACTCACCGAACGAACTATCCACAATAACAGATCTGATATTACACTAATATATAAATCAAATGATACCGGATACATAATTGATACAGCAGTCCCTAATACTCATAACCTCCAAAGTATCATATGTGAAAAACTTACAAAATACATAGAATGAAAAGATGAAATAACTCATATTTGGCATCTGCAAAAAGTGATAATGGTACCAATAGTAATATCCTCTACACGTGTTATACCGATACAATTGCACTAGTCATTAAAAACTCTACAGCTATCAGCAAACACGCATCACTTTCTCCAGAAAGGAGTTATTTTGAACACTTGCCGAAAAGTGAGATTTTTTTTACAAAGAAACCAGGAATTAATTGTCTCATCGGTACAAACCACGCATTCGAAATAACATTACATTTTTATCCATTAGATATGCTACTCGGCTTACGCTCGTGCACATCAGTAAGCTGGTGAAAGCCGAGAAAAAAGATGATGATAATAATAATAATCTTTATTCAGCGCAAAGTTACATTATAAAAGACATTACATTAAATTATAAGAATTCATATCTCGATATCAAAGTTTTCATAATCTATAAATATATAAAATATTATATAGCCTATATATTATTATCAATTTAACCAGCGACAATGTGGGATTCTAATGGTAAAAGTATTTTCGAAAACGGTCCAGTAGTTTGGAGCCTATTCGCATAAATAAATAAATAAATAAGAAATGATAATTTATTTGCGAAAGGAACACTACACCAAAATTGGTGCCACCGAAATAGAACAATCAATACAAGAAAGGAACAATATAGGTCCTACAGAGACATACACGAAAACAGCAAGTACATCTATGCAAAAAGAAAAAATAATAGTAAGTAGAATACTCTTTAGGTGGCAGCGCATCTCACAAAAAGGTGAACCCTCAGTTAAAGTCAGGACTAACCCTGATTTTTAGGTTCACCATTTTCAGATTTTCTCCCGTTTTGGCGGCATGGAGGGGTAAAATTACAGCAGACAAATTATGAATTAAAAAATTAAAACATAAAAATTTGTCTGATTATGTGCTAATACAATTATATAAACCTAAAAACTTTTCCTATACAAAATATACGTATTTAACTATAACAATACATACACAATATATGTCCTATACTAATATTATATAATATAACACTATTAAACACAATACTTAAAGATTAAACATATACTAAATACTCATAATATGTTAATTTAGCAACTGCATTATGATTATTTAACGCAAACAAACAAACAATTAAATGTTTCCTATTTATAATATTTATATCATATAAACATAACTCTCTCCGTAGAGAAGTTGAGCCAAAAACAATAAAGATTATGAAAAAATCCAGGCCTAGACGTTTATTATCTAGACTCAAACATGAGTGACATCAATAGTGAATGCTAAAGGCTAATGAACTTTGCCATGACGACTCAGCTGAGCCGTCGCCCGCTTATAATCAGGGAATGAAAAAGAATGTGACTGAGAATTATGTTCAATAGGACAGATAAAGGCAGACAGCGAAGACAGCTCGTTCGCCTCTTTACACTTTAAACAATCCCAAGACGCCTGCCACTTACATGCCACCAGCATCCACGTGGTCTCTTAACGTCTGACGGATGTCTGCGTTATAAATTTCATCTTCTAAAGAAACCTCCAGAAGGACACGTCATCAGCACAATCTTTTTTATGTTAAAATGCATTTACGCACTACCATTGGACCGGAGTGAGACCTGATGTGTATGTGAGATTCGCGAATGGAAAGAACAGACGTTATTCTGCAGTGACACCACTTGAGCATGTGGTGTTTGTATCGCAGTCGCATTGTCTAAGTCGCCGTAATTCCATACGCCTAGGCATTTTCAAAAACAGGGCCTTTTTATTTCGTGGCTGGCCTACGTTTAGCTGGATTGAATATGGCTGAGTGAAATTGCGCCAGAAAGTGTTATACGATTTCAATAAAGCTGGCCTTTGAAATAAATAAAGTGACACGTTTTAGTTCCTAATTATAACCCTCGCGGCGTTCCTCTACATGACAACATCAATGGTTTCGATTATGGAATACCGAGAAATAAAAATAAACTATGCCCAGATAGATTCGAAGGCATAGGCGCGACTGTGGCTCAAAATTAAGCTATATATAAAGTTATCTTTTGTATTTGCATTCAAAACACTTGGCCTAATTTCATTTTCCGCTGCAGCGGAAACGTCCGGAGAGGTACCTCTCCCTCATATGATACCTGCATATAGTGACATTTTCGGTGTCACGTTGCGTGTGGTTTGTGAGTATCCGTTGGCCTATTAGGGAAGGGGGGGGGTGAACAAGTAATTATGCTGATATTCATGGGGGTCGGTAGCTGTAAAAAGGCGCTGAAGTTCACGTTTGTCCAATACAAAAAAAATACATTGTATGAAAATGGATAGATTTACAAACATAATGATTGATAAAAATCTAGCTCAGGTAAGAATATTCAAGTTATTGCATTAATTACCATACAGATTGCTTTTGTCTGGGCTACAAAATATTTCACTTCGCCATTATTTCCACAGATTATTGCACGACCTAAAAATTAATTAATTAATTAATTCTGAGAATAGTATCACCGGCGAGAAGCAAGAGCTGGTCTGACCAACCGGTGAAGTAGAGAAATTGTACATTGCTATCCAAGATTCTGTCAACGTGTCCGACAACTTATTGAAAGTATTTACAAGGATGTTTCTGTACGAAATAATTGGTACTACATTTAATGTTAACAAAGAAAGAAAGAACACAACAATAGATTGGGATAGAAAAGAATTAAAAAATATAAGGAGAATTCTAGCTAATTTTTTTCTAGAAAAACCAATACTATGAATTAGGCGAAAGACAAAAAAAATTAAAAAGAGAATGTAATCAAAATTGTAATACAATGACTATGAGCCAAATTTAACATCCAGAGTTACCCAATGTGTACCAAAGGATTATAATTATTTAGTTGTTCCGATTAACAAAAAAAGTTCTAACGTTGTGTGATAAGTACAAAGACATTTATCATCATCATCATTATTATTAGCCCTCATTAGCCCACTGTTGGACGCAGGCCTCTTTCAATGAACCCCATTACGGCCGATCTCCTACTACTCGGATCCATTTCGGACCAGCTACTGCACGGAGGTCGTCTTTCCACCTAGTGAACACTTCGTCTTCCTAAACGCGGGCTCCACTCCAGAACCTTACGGGCCCATCTGCCATCTGACTTTCTGAATATGTGACCAGTCCATTGCCAGTTCAGCGAGCTTAATATTATAAATTAATTAATTATAATTTCAGATATTATTATTATTATATTATTCCTCCCTTGCTTCTTGTAGATGGCGACCGCCACTATCGCGGAAGTAAATTTCTTTGACGCAGGGAAAATCTTCCAAAGCCAGAGTTATTTTGGGTGCAACGAAAACCAGTTCAACCAGGTTGCGTTGGGTTTTTACCCACTAAAACTACCTCGGCGACTGAAGCCCTCGGATATTCGATACAGGGGAAGTACCTGGCGCTCATACAATCATGTGTTCGCATAATATAGAACACCAGCCAAGTGAGAGTCGTATTCTCGCACCTGAAGATTCCATTCCAGATAATAGATATAAAGTCAGATATAAAGCTAGATATAAAGTTGGATATAAATTTAATAGATATATAGTTAATGTGTCTAGCAGTGGACCGATAAGGGCTGATAATGATGATGATGATAAAGTTAATGTATATAAAGTTAATAGACATAGAGTTAGATGTTAAGTAAATAATAGTTCGTTGATAACGTAAGTTTACTCTCTAATATAAAATTTGCCAAACTTAAATTTGCTGCTTTTCATTTTGCACGAAAGTAGGTATAAAAATAAGTTTGTAACCGGTTTGTGCGACCAGTTGTGTTATAGCTCGGATAATCGTGCATATTGCTTCAGGGGTCGCGGGTTCCAATCCCGCTGAGGTCATGGATGTGTTATATTTATTTATGCAATAAAAATATCTATGCGACTTAATAAATTTATCAAACCTATTAAATATATCCGCTGTCTAGTACGTAACACAGGGCTAGGCTAACGTGGTGTACCCACCATGGTCCAGGCCTTCTGGTGGCGGTAGGGCACAGTAGCCTGGGGTGAAACGTGACACCTTGGGTGAAGCCAATTGATACGAGGAAAAGCTGCTCTTTGTACCCCTCTTATAAGAAGAGGGGACAAAAGAACAAAAAGAGGCGGCGTTTTTGCGCCCGGGGCAAGTGTCGGTCATATAAACCTCAATCCAGTGCACTGTAGCAAAGTTGGTGGTGATGTCCTGTGGTGCGGTACAACACTATGGCGGTGTAGAGGCGGCCTTAGGGGATTGTTTAGCCAGCGGGGTGTGGTGACGATTTGTTGTTCCGGTGCACCGCACCAAACGCGGCAGCGATGGCACTAGCGGTGGCGAAAGCACGTAAATGCTTTCCATGCGTGAACAAAATATAATAATAATAATAATAATATCTGTGGACTTAACACACCACGTTAGCCCAGTCCTGTGCTAAGTACCTTAAAAACTTGAGTCACATGTACTAGACAACAGACAATATATTTAATATTTTTATAGATTTTAGAAATATTATATATTTAAGATTTTTATTATATAAATACATATATAAACATCCATGACTCAGGCGGGATTCGAACCCGCGACCTCTGGCGTAACACGCGGACTAACCGACACGTTACGAACTGAGCCAGCCGGCCGTCAAAAAGAAGCAAACAATAATGTTAACATAGTATCACACCACGTTAACATTATTCTTTGCTTCTTTTCTTCATAGTGCGCCAATAAAATAGACATGCATAATGGTATTTGTATTTTGTGACTCGCGGATATCTGGAGAGGTCCGAATGTGAACAAAAACCACCGCGAGTACCATCAGCTGTTAGGTTACCATAACAGCCGATGGTGTCCGGGCACCCCGACGACTGGTCGACATGGCGCCCGGTGCCATCACCACAGCGGGTACTCATAGACTTGTTTCCAATTACCCTATCAATTTTTTTTAGGAAAACGTAGTGCCGTGCTGCATATGTGAAGGTACTATGAGGAAGTACCATGCATGGTGCATGACACTACATCCTCTTATGCAACGGAATTGGGCCGGCATGACCAGGGAGTTACTTCTCGCTCTCATAATAACTGCCGTAAAGTGACGTCTTCAGTGTCGCGTTTCGTGCGGTTTGTGAGTAGCCGGTGGCACAATGGGGGAGGGGCAACGCATCGGCACAGTAATAATGTGGATGTACATGGGCATCGGTACTCGTAAAAAGGCCCCGATATTTCGTTTGCCCCCCTATTGTATAAAAAGTACTGACAATTAAACCGTCAATTTAACCTACCTAAAGGCTAACCAAATCGATAGAGTAAATTGGGATAAGCACTAACCGCATTCGAAGACTCTTTTGTAGAATACCCATTTGTTAGCTCTTGTATAGAAACAGAAAGAAATCATGCGCGGAAAAGAGATAAACATAAGCTAGCCATGTCATGTAATAATAATAATAATATATATAAATATTTATATTTTGATATTATTTTATATTATATATTTCATTTATATATTGTATATTATTGGACATTTATCATATTTATTATAATTTGGTAAGCGCATTAGCAGAAGGTAACCTTGTTCAATAGGGTTTCCATGTCGAAGAGCTGAGACTGTGAATAAGCTAGGATTTCATTTGGGTAAAATTTCAATAGGGTGTCCCTAAAAATAAGCTTCATCTAAGAAAATGGTTTCGGGTATCTACTCCACAGATGGGTTTTCCCGTACTATGGAACAAGTCCACCAGGTTATAGGTTGAGGCTCCCATCCGTCCCTACAAATGTAGCATTTTTGGACAAATAAAAAACCATATGGTGGTTGAGTGTTTACTTTAATCATAGTAACCCGTAGGAGGATGGAAGGACGACAACTCGTTCCTAAACATAATAATTATGCTGATGTTTATGGGCGTAGGTAGTCATCAAAGCGTGTGAGAGCTAAACGTGGTATAAAGAAATCGGGCAAGAGCCAGTTGGACCGGAAGTAGCAGCACAGCAAAAGAAGCGCACATCTCTTAACTTAATCAATCGATTCTGTTTGAACCCGTTTTCGTTTGCAGTTTTTATTGAATTCTATGATTCCAGTTTTGTTTTACGATGTTCCAAAGTTACAGGGGGCGCTGTTTTATACTGCTTTGATGCAAAATCTCGGAAAGTGTTAGTATACCTAGCGAATCAAAAAATCTTAGACACTTTCACATATTTACATCGTTTTATAACGGTTTATAAGATATACCCGTCATCAAAATTTTAAACTTCAACAGGCAAAATTACAGAGTTATAAATTTGGCAACAGACAAAATTGCAGTCATAATCTCCGAGTAAAACGTCTTTGACATACGGATACACACATGGACGCACAGACGGACGGACAGACGAACGCACAAACGGACGTATAGAAGGACATGATGGAGCTATAAAAGTTCAGTTTGTTTGCAGTTTTTATTGAATTCTATGATTCCAGTTTTGTTTTACGATGTTCCAAAGTTACAGGGGGCGCTGTTTTATACTGCTTTGATGCAAAATCTCGGAAAGTGTTAGTATACCTAGCGAATCAAAAAATCTTAGAAACTTTCACATATTTACATCGTTTTATAACGGTTTATAAGATATACCCATCATCAAAATTTTAAACTTCAACAAACAAAATTACAGAGTTATAAATTTGGCAACAGACAAAATTGCAGTCATAATCTCCGAGTAAAACGTCTTTGACATACGGATACACACATGGACGCACAGACGGACGGACAGACGAACGCACAAACGGATGTATAGAAGGACATGATGGAGCTATAAAAGTTCAGTTTGTTTGCCTTTTACTGCGGAACCCCAAAAACAGGATTACGCTCATGTCAGCCGCTGAGTGTAATATTTCCGTGTTTGTAGCGAGTATATGACACTTAGCACGGGAAATTCCCTCCGGTTGGGACATCACCTGACAGCGTTTCACAAGCCGCACACAGCAAGAACAAAGTCTTTCATATCATGAAAGTGAGTTACATCCCTAGTCACGTCAGCCCAAATTAGTAGCCAAGGGGGACAAACGAGCAATCGGTGACATTTGTTGACCACCTATGCCCATTAACACGTTCATATGTAGATTTGCTTTTTCCTTTTTCAATCTACCACAAATGGGCCACCGGCTACTCACAAACAGCACGAAACGCAGCAGTTTAATCGTCACTTTGCGTCGGAGAGGCACCTCGACTTCGTGCCGACTCTGTATCTTAATGACGACTTAAGAGCGACTACGCCTAATTTCAACCAACAACAGTACCAATGAAGGAATGTGTTCGAAAAGAAAAATTCTCATTTTAGGCAACAGTGAATAGTATATGCGGTCACGAACCTTAGCGTTGCGGGACCGACAAAGAAGATATAGTATGAGTAAATGCATTTGCGCGCGAAATAAAAAAAAATGTCAATGACAGAGTTATTTTATTTTCGGTGATTAGGTTGGCTTATTTAGCAAAAGAAAAGATTCCCGAATTTCCCCATTAGTAAGTAGAATGGGGTAGTATTCTGAAAGAATATTTTCTTTTGTTACAGATCTGTATTGATTCTATAATTTAACGCTTTATATTTTTGAATTAAACAAGTGAAATATCAAAATAAATAAAATCCAATTTTAATATATTTCTTAAAAAATAAACCGTCCGTAACTGAAAAACAAGGCAACACCTGAAAAGCGATATTGCTGTTCCCACATTCTGAAATATGCTGGCATACGTTTAACATGAAGCTGTTAATATTGTACAATATTAACGTGAAGTTGTTAATATTGTACAATATTTTTATTGGGCAAAAATGACATCATCATCATCGTCAGCCCTTATCGGTCCACTGCTGGACATAGGCCCCTTTCAATTAACGCCAAGACGACCGATCTCTTGCTACTCGCGCCCATCCCATAAAACGGACACTAACACTAATTATATACCTGCCATTATTAATCCGTAGTTGGTATTAGATGTCGGATAATACCACGTCTCAAAAAAGAAGAACGGTCAGAATTAAAATAACTGTGGCGCATGATGAATCCAAGGTTAACGGAGATGATTCTCATTAAACAAGAGCTGATAAGACCGGGACTGTTTCACTTTAAATAGAACGTGTTATCACTTACGTATTTTAAGTGTGTTGTTAATTAAATCATAATTAGGAGGAAGTGAACTGAGCAAGCGCGGTGATTCTCATCACCACGTTTGTTCAGTTACTGTGGAAGAAGAGAAGCTTCAACGGACGGTTGTGAGTGCTCGGCGAGACTTGAGGTTTGGAGTTGAGAAGGGATTCAGGTACCCACTCTCCCGCAGATGAGAGGAACGCATCCCTATATGAGAATGTTTATTTAACTATTATTATCATGGTCAGAGAGACCGCCGGGTCCCTCGTACCCCGACTACAGACTAGCTCCCGTACTGTCCCTAAAATATCTTCGGCGCCGACTGCTAACTTAATATGCTAAAATAAGGATGCATCAGGGACAAAAACACATATCTTAAATATAATAAGACTGCCTTGTGGTCTAGAGATAAGGACGTTCAACCAGAGTCGTGAGGTCCTGGGTTCGAGTCCCGGGGCGGACCAAAGAGTTGTTAGGATTTTTTAATTTCTAATAACTCTCTGAAGTCACGAGGAAGAGTTGGCAACGTTAGCACGCTAAGCCGCCGGACCTGCGCGTGATTTCTCTCCGGTCGTGTCGGGTCGCCCCCGTCCCATCGGAATAGAATAACGACGGAACTGGGAGTGCACTTGTGCCTGCGCACACACTTGAGCACTATAACATGTCCTGCGCAGTTGGCTAAAAGTGGCCGCAGGGTCGAATTTCGGCTAGGATGACGTTATTAGTATATCCTGTATATAGAACTAGGATATATAATACGGGGACTCTATCCAGGGCACGGCTACTAGAACAAGGAAACTTAGATGTGGTATTAATGAGAACACGATATGGAATTGTAACAATCATGCGAATGTCCATGGCCCTCGGTAGTCATCAAAAGGCTCCGATTTCTCGTTTGCTCCCTTATGCTATAGAAAAAAGATTCTCATTTGTAATGTTACTAGTAGGGCAGCGCTGTGTCACTCCCGTAGCTCCGCACCTATAAGTCGTAGCGTCTTAGCGAATGGTCTATACGCTTCCTTGGTAAAACAATTATCAAGCACTGCAAAAACGAACACTTCTTGAGATTAGTGCATTCAACGAACAGACATATCTACAGCCTTATTATATTAGTATAGCTTAGAATAACTTATGCAGCTTCTATTTAAACTTACCTTTATTTCTTACTGTTTAGGCAAATCCTATGAATATTATGTAGTCACATTGTGGTTTAGGTATGCATTGATTTACAAAAAACACAGGTTATACGATTTCACACTGAGCTGTTATTCTAAAGCATCCGTAGTATACATTTGTACTCATTTACTAATGTTATATATAGAGGAAGCATTTCATTGTTTCCTTGACCGTTGCTTGGTTTGTTTGCATTAATCTTTCGAAGTGCACAATTTTGATTAGCACATATTTTATACGGATACTTTTGAGACGCTGTCTGTGTATCTTGGTATTTTTGTAAATTTTGTGTTTTTTTTTTTGTACCACAAAACAATAACGTGAAGAAGCTTCTGATCTGAACGAGATGAAATATTACGAACATGTTTTCAGTTTTCTGCTGGACGATATATTGCGGAAGATAACCCCCAGGGGGGCTACTACTTGTAATAAAAAGAAGGAACATTTTTGTGATTTTCCCGCCATATTTACGTTATTTTGAAGAGCTTACTCTTGTAGTATAAAGGCCGCACATAACTTTTTTATAGTATAAGGGGGCAAACGAGCTATTGGAGCCTCTTGTTGACTACCGACGCCCATGGACATTCGCATGATTGTTACGTAGATGCGTTGTCCTCCTATCACCAACCTTTTATAAAGCTGTAAAGTCAATCCATATGCAGTCATGTGCATATCAATCCAATCCAATCCAATCCAGTGCATATTTTCTATGCGATCACACAAAAACTATAACCTATAAGGTATTTTTAAAAAGATTTGAGTAAGTCTAGTATAATCTATGTCACTCTTTTGGATAATATGAAATATGGCGTTTATTACTGTACGCACATGTTAAACCTTTTGTAACACAATTCCTGACACTGTCGACAGACCATGAGCTGCGACCTTCAGTTATATTATATACCTATAAACAGATTTTCAGTCAAGCGGTATTCGAAGTCAAATGGTTTGTTGTTTAATTATGATGCAATTATGATTTCCGGGTGATTACTAGTAATAATAATAACATGTTTGAATTTATCATGCGCCCGTTTAGCTTCGTGCTAATTACCATAAGGACTTGTGTTACTTCGTTAACATGTGTTACCAACTTACAGTATAACAAGGGAAAAATATTTAATTAAGTTTAATTTTCTTAATATTTTTCACCAGTATAATAAATGGTATCTATTTAAGATTTTTATAATACAGACATATATAATAGAATAAATATGTAAACATCAAAGACCTGAGCGGAATTCGAACCCGCGACCGCCGAGTGCCGGTGCAACATGCACAGCACACCAGCACACCATACACAAATTTTTATATTTATTTATTAGAG
>JAFELO010001266.1:274074-309185 GCA_017140195.1 Eumaeus atala | reverse complement strand
CTTTGCACTTTTTTTTTATTTTTTGTCAATTACTTCTATTTTTATTTTTATTTAGTATCATGTGGCATTAGAAAATAAATACAGCCCTAAATTTTTATTTGACATTAAATTTATTCTCTATTAGTAGTCGTTCTTCCTGCCTCTTTCTTAACTCATTAATCAATCTAGTTAGAGATCACAAAATGCTTTAATTGCGTTTACAACAATTTTATTTCAAAGAATCTACAATATTTCATTACTAACAATAGTGATAAGTATGCAAATACGGGTAGTATTGCTTCCCGCTAAACTGACTAGCAGGGGAATCACTCGATAACAACACGCACTCGACAGGCACGATTCAACACAGTAATATGCTAATTACATGTGTCATAGGATTCAAGATCAAACGCAATGGTCGGTGAATCAATTTTACAACTGCAAACGTAACATTGTCAACTCGCTAGTATATAAACTTTGCGTAAATGTGGTGCAATCATTCAATGGGACCTTATCGTGTTAGATAAGGACAAGATGAATATCTCGAGGATACTCTTCTTCGTGTTCGCGTGCATAACGGCTCTGAGCACAGTATCAGCTGCTCCAAAGTGGAAAATCTTTAAGAAAATTGTAAGTGTTTATGTACTATTATTAAAAGTACTAGTAATTAGTAACATCACAACATCATTTACAATAATTAATTATTTAAAGAATACGTATGAAATAAAAATACTACTTAAGTAATAGCAATTGTACAATTCAAAACTTTATATATATAAAATGAAAATATATTTCACTTTCATTATTTATGCCGGAAATATACTTTCAGATTTATTTTTATTAGATAATAACAAAAGGATTTTGATACATTCGTCCATCGCCGTAATTATGTCTCATTCCACAAGTAAATCTTAAGAAACGCGATAAAATCCGTTAAATACTCACAATGATTAAAATATTTTTTTTAAAGTATAGGGGTTAATCGGGGTATTTTTAAGACTACCGACGCCCAGGAACATCCGCATAAATACTACGCCAATGCGTTGCCCTCTTTTCCTCCTACCTACCAATGGGTCACCGGCTACACACCAACCGCACGAAACGCGACACCGAACATTGCACTTAACGGTGTTACCATGTGAGCGACAGCTCCCTCCCTGATCCTGCCAGCCCAGTCCACCAATGCAGCACGGCATTACCCCTGTCTAGGAAAAAAAATATAATTTTCCAGGAGAGAGTCGGTCAAAATGTACGTGACGGTATCATCAAGGCGGGACCTGCAGTCGGGGTTGTGGGACAGGCCACGAACATATACAAGGGATAAACTACTTTAATTCAACAGTCACAAAGTTTACATTTGTAACGTATCAGTATTATTAATTATTCCATTGATGCCAAAATAAATTATTTATTACACCACACTTTGTATTTTATTGTAAACATAAGTTATGATAACAAAATATCTTCAAGCCATCCCTGATGGGATATTTGTGACAAACGAGTTCTACTTTTTTATAGTATAGAAAAATGCAGATATCAATCGGAGCCTTTTCACGACTACCGACGCTTATAAACGTCAACGTAATTCCTTCCCTCCGATGGGTCACCGCTACTCACAAAGTGTCGCGCCACACGCGACGATGAGTGACACTTTACGCATGCCAAACAGTAACGCGCCACACGTGACGACGAGTGCTGCGCCACGCGTGACTGTAAGTGACGCGTCACGCGTGACAGTTAGTGACGCGTCACGCGTGACAGTAAGTGACGCGTCACGCGTGACAGTAACTGACGCGCCACTCATGACTACGAGTGGTGCGCCATGCGAGGCGACAAGTGATGCGCCACGCATCTTTGCATGCTTGATTATTATACGGATGATTATGGGCATCAGTAGTCTTAAAAGTACGCTTTTGCACATAGCTATAAAGAGACTGTGGTTTTTTTAGAGTATAGTCTCTAAACTATAAAAAATTGTAAAATAATGGGATGGCGGATCCAGCTGGAGAGAAATAGCACCCGACCAATAAATAGCCTTCCATAGTCCCATAACTCCATATTAAATTAAATATATTTCCTTTGTCTAGTACATGTCACACAAGTCCTTACGGTACTTAGCACAGGACTTGGCTAACGTGGTGTGGGGCCCACAGGTATTATTATTATTATATAAAAGAACCTTTCATAAAGTAATCGTATCGATTTCTAAAGGTAGAAATTTGCCTTTAGAAATCGGTACGATAATTTTACGGAAGGTTCTAAAGATAAATATTTAATCCGATTAGCCTCACTTCCAGTCTGCTGATAAGAGCGGCTAGATTGAAATTCTAAGATGCCCTGGATTTATAGTCATAAGGACTCTGCATATTGACGCGATAAAACGTCGCGTGCTTCTAAAACGCGATAGATCTGTCGTAGTATATACAACAATGTATCGCTTTATTTAATTACGGCTAGCCATTTTAAAAAGTAGCGAAGTTTGTTTTTGTGCGGTCCAATGATTAGCCGGAATATCATTGCGAGACTTCCTTCAATATGGTAGCTATGTCTAGCCTCATTAAATATATTGATTAAAGGCAGTGATATTGATCGATCATTATCATTATATTATAACTGGCCGTCCGCCCCGGCCTGGCCGGACAGAGTGTTTCTGGCGGATGTTATACCGTCACGGGACACGATATGTCGGTTTGGCAATCGCGATCGTGCACAGATATCCTAACACAAGCAGATCCTGGCTGGTGTTGTTCGTGTCAACTGACCCATAGATGAAACCGTAAGTGACAATTAAATATCGACAGTGTTTTTTTTTTATTGTAAGAAACCGTTGGTTGGTGTCTGCATGTTAATGTTTTACTTATTGTACGGAACAGTTGTCGTGATGGTTGGTCGGTATGGTGGATATCAGCAGACGTCATGTTTTACATGCGACACGAGAGCCCAACCACCGACTTAGGGCTGTTATTAGTTTAGTCCACCCGTGACCATGGTTGCTGTTAAGTCTGAAACATCGAGCTAAATAAACAATTAATAAACCGCGAATCCGTAAAAGTGGTTTTGTTTTATTGCTACTAGATAATTAATATAAAATGGTCACGGTTTTGAGGACGCTTTTAACATGCCTACTACACCACCGAGCGGTACTGCTATGTTCGTGTTATTACATCTGAATGTTCAAAAACTCATTGCCTTTCAATCTCCAAAAAATATTTATATTTACCGTTAGTTACTGTTCAGCTATGTATGCTCAAATAATACCGCGTCTGTCAGGTATTCCGAGACGACTGCGCGAGTTCTTTCACCCGTCTGAGAGTTAAAAGGGTACGGGCCAACCAGTCTCATGACTTTTTTTACATATGCGTTGCCTTCCAAACATCCCCCCCCCCCAAAACTGACCAGCGACTACTCACAAACCGCACGAAACGCGACAGCGGCGCTGTCACTTTACGCCTGAGAGGTACTGGTACCGGTGGCACCGGGCACCGGTTGCACAGTTGGATGTAGAGTCATGCACCATGCAAGGCACTACCTCCTCCTATGCAGCATGGCACTACCTCCTCCTAATGACTATATCGTCTCTATCCATGATCACTGATTACGTCAGCGCCGAGGCCGATTTACCTACCGCGTATCGCCTTGAATCCCACAGTCCCTCTGGTCATTACAATTAGCTATTATACACATTCTTATAGGGAAGCGTCTAGACTACCCGACCCCTTTTCGACTCGAAACCTAGTCTCATATCAATCCGATGAAGCCGTATTGGTCTGCTCTATGCTTCGACAGCATAAGATCAGACCCGGAAGAAAACTTATTCATGAAAATCTCACAGGTGTGACTGAAACAAATAATGGATAGCGCAACATTGCTCTTATATACTTATATGTGTTGATGGGTTACGTCAGGATGACGTATGGAGGACTGTGGGACCATCCTAGGAGATGGACTCTAGGTGAGGAGTGTTACTTGTACGATGGCAAGCTATAGCACATCACTGAGGTACACATCCAAGGTGTCTTCAGCTCATGGCCTTCGGGTCTGGATATTGTATGCGTCCAACACGGGCATCACCTGTCATAACTGTCATCACAATACAGACTACGTAAATATCTTGACACATGTTACACATACAAAGAAAGGCAACACTTACAAAGAACAAAAAACAGACAAAGCAAAAAGGTGAACAAGTGTGAATATTCGATTGATGAATCATCATAAACCTGTCTACTCGATGTAGAATCCCGTTCCCAAGACTCTCTTGGGGGATTCACTATAAGCGCGCGAGCCGCTCGCTTTTATCTGTACAATGTAATTATAATTCTCGGAAACGTGAAATATTATATAGTCATCCTTACGATAGGAAACATAAGGTTGAAATTTTAATAAAATATAACAGATTATTTTCCTCAACCGCAAATACAATGTTGTAAGCTTGCTAATATATAAATTCCGCGCCATTGTACTGCACTCATTCACTAATACTCTATCGTACTAGTAACTACTAGAGCCAGATTTTAGTCTCTGATACTTCTAGAAGAATACAACATGAACTTCTCAAGGATCCTATTCTTCGTATTCGCCTGCATAATGGCTTTCAGCTCAGTGAGAGCAGCTCCCAGCCCCAAGTGGAAAATATTTAAGAAAATTGTAAGTGCTATTTTAATTAGATTGAAAAAGTAGAGCTTTTCCCAAACGAGCAAGCTACACATATTTTCAAAGTTATTATAATATTTTGTTATATGTGGCGCTCAATACCCTCTACGATTTTCGTTCGAAGATGTGTTGTTGTTGTCATACCAGAAGAAATCAAAGGGATCAAAATATTTATAAAAATTTAATATTTTGACTCAAACTAAGATAAAAAAATATTACTATCCGACAACGGATTCACCTATGTAATATCCATTCATAAGGAAACCATAAATTTCTATAAACCCCATGATAGAGCAGTAAAATTGTAACATTCCAGATGGCAAGATTTGTGGCAAGTTTCATTCGAATCCATTCTATAATTTTTGACTAGAAGAATAACAAAAATAACACGTACAAACTTTACGTGTTATTTTGTTTACAAAAATAACATTTACAACATTATAGTAGAATAAAAGTAAAGTTTGGCTTCTTTGTACATAATGATCATTAGTTAGGCTGTAAATCCTTTTATAATAGCGTTCTGCCCCGGCTTCATCCGTAAATAAAAGGAATCAAATTATACATTATAATCTTCACTATACTCATTGTTGAAGACAGCACGAAAAACCGTTGAGTAGATTTTGAGAAAATTAGTTTTAAATATAAGAAAATTGTCTCAAAGCTGTGTTTACCATGCTATGCTTAAGCAATTTCCGAAACACATATTAAGCAACAACTATCTATTGTTAGTTTAATCCTCTTACTCCTACGTTTTTTTTTTTTTTCAGGAGAGAGTGGGTCAGAACATTCGCGACGGCATCATCAAGGCGGGCCCAGCGGTGCAGGTCGTGGGACAAGCCGCCACCATATACAAGGGATAAACGTCACCCACCCTTATGTATAGTGTTCATAATTCTCAAGCGCCTAGTCTTATGTTTAAGTATTATTTTCTTGCCATAATAAATTATTATTTTTCATAATTATAACTGTTCTATTTTTATTTTCTTTTGACCTGCCGAATGGAGTAAAACGTTAACTGCATGCACGGAATAATATAACGTCATAGTATTGTTCCGAATGGGCGGAGCCTCTAAGCAACAGACCGTAAAATGACGTCTCTTTCACTAATACAAATGTGTCCTCAGATCAATTACAAGTATAATGACTATTCATTATATTTATAATTGTACATAATTATCCATAAGTTTAAGTATTATCATACCATTGCTGCCAAAATATTTTGTTGTTCCTGGTGAATACTGTTGTATTTTCATTAATCCATATTTAGTTGTCAATTAACTATGTTCAAGTGGATAGACATAACTGTGCCAGCTAGGATACGCAGCTGGAGATTACTCATGATAATGGAATATGATTTTCAAGTGAAAGGTGAGTACGAGATCTTTGGACGTTATGATCATAGAGTTATACATACACTGAACCTTTTTTCTCGTTGATGCGGGGAAACAATTTTACGCGCCTTCACCGGCCCTGGGTAGGGTCTAGTGGTGTATAGGATTCGAGGTATATCATGGTGCCGAATTACCGCAAAAGCCACCACGAGTGCCGTCATAGCCGCCTTTGGTAAGGAGCCCCAGTACAACAAATCATCAGGGCATCTCAACGGCTGTTATTAGCTATTACTTTCCTATATGCCTAGTGTCATTTGAAGCATAAGGAAAAATTAGCACAGCTATAATATAGATAGAGAAGGGAAGCTGCCTAAAACGTGGCCGTCTAAGCCAAAAGAGACAGCAGATGTAATTCACTGTGTCTCCCTTTTTTCATTAATTTCCCTCTGCACTTTGCTATCTTCATATACCGAGATAAAATATTTTGCTTTCGGACAGGACTCTTTAGAATTTTTCCACTCACTGCATGGACCACCTTTTATGTATGAACA
This sequence comes from Eumaeus atala, assembly GCA_017140195.1. Lineage (NCBI taxonomy): Eukaryota > Metazoa > Arthropoda > Insecta > Lepidoptera > Lycaenidae > Eumaeus > Eumaeus atala. The sequence continues at coordinate 302,671 of JAFELO010001266.1, read as the reverse complement.
CTACGTTACGGACGGCCAGATTTTTCTCTGTCACAAACAGAAGAAGTCTCATTGTACCTATTAATAGCTCTGTACACAAACATTTGACTAATAACGAGTGTATGGAGACCTTTAAAAATTGCATTTGTCTCCATACCTACTTTGTGTAATGCAATCATAGCGATTCTGATCCCTATATCACCCCACTCCATTTTAATATCGCAAAATATTGTACAATACATTGCCGCCAAAATGGGAAAACACAATGACCTATCGTATAGAAATGACAGATTCCAAATGCAAATGTAATATATTTTTTATAATGTAACATTTACGGCTAGACTAAGTACCTATGTTGTTTATATACGTGAAGAAATAAATTCCCATTCATTTCTTAAAGAATTGCGTGAATGGTACATTTGGTACACTCGTAAATTATATGGAGGAGATGAGCAGAAAGTTCATGTTTTAATTATATTTATATTAAAATATGCATTAGATTTTGTTATATAAATTAAACGAAACGAAAAATTATGACATAGTGTTAGTTTAGTTTCTATTTTTTACCGTTGCCGTTGAATGCGTGGGATTTTTATATACATTAAATACATAAAAAATCTACTTCAGTTTTTAGTTTTTTGGGTTTCACGGGGAATGCATTTGTGCCACCAATCCCGGGTGGGTGCCGATTGGCCTACGATGAACATGAGGCATCTTTATTCAATAATTTTGAAACTTAGAATTTAATTCAATACTGGTACCATAAGAATATTTATACTTTAATGACTCTTTGTCATATATTTGATTGAAATTCCTTTAGATTATAGTAATATTTTCCTCGAATATAAATTAAATTTAAATTGTTTAAACTTTAGATTCGTAATTATTTTAATTCCTTCGATTTTTTTCTTTTATTTTATTTTGATCTCTGAGGGTTCACTAGTACTCGACGAAAGCAGATTTCTATCCAAGCGATTGTGAGGATTTATGAGGCGATGCCTACACCTAAAAGAATTAACAGAAATGTCACAAAAGTGCGCAGCAACTATATGTTGGTACAATCTTCACCTCCGGTCCGTGACTTCCGTAACAAAGTCAATTTTTTATAATGAACCATATTATAAAAAATATTTATTACGTATTCGAAATGATCTTTAACTTTTAACTTTATCAATGTTTCGATTAATTTGTTTTTATTCATTACTTTAAAATAAAATAAGTCATTAACATTTACTTATGTTTTACTTCGTGCGCGTGCACGTGCAACATAAGTAAATGTTAACGACTTATGAATGTTACACGTGTGAATGTTATTATGTGTGCTCCCGTCCACGATATTTACGTAGCTCACGTGACGTATTCTATATTTTGAAATATTATATATTTGACGCGTATATCATATATATGTTATGTTTATGTTGTGCATTATTTATAGTATAGTAATTGTTCATTTGTGCCCACGCCTTTGTATTTTCGCTACTGAAACGAAAAATAAAGGATCTATGTGCTAGGCCTGAAAATCAGTGTTAGGTTTGCTCCTAAAGTAAACTAACTAACTAATACAACATTAAACATTTCTGTTTAATGTTGTATTAATTTTTATTGTTTTTTTTTTAAACTTTCTTTTTAATTATAATTGTATTCTTTTTTATTATTGTGGTTGGTAGCATTACTCGCGATAACAAATCTATTTTATTTCATTTTTATTTTGAATAGAGTAAAAAGTATATTGATAATATCAAACACTGTCAAATAGACTAATGTATATTCGCATGTCATAAAAACCAGGTTTCTTAGGTTTCTAAACACTCAATGGAAAATCAAATTTCAAAATTATTCTTCAGACCTGAACTTGTGCTGTGGAAGCGAAGAGAAGCCCAATACAAGCTGTATTGGGCTTCTCTTCGCACGGGATTGCTATGATTGTCTGGCGACGACAATAGTTTTAGAGTTAAAAACGGGTCCGAACTCCCACTCTCACACTGATACTGATAGAGAGATGCTTTCTAATTTACATCATATTATATGAGAGAGACCATGGGGTCCCTCATTCCCCCCCCCCACTCTGACGTCGAGGCCAGCTCGCGCACAGTAGCTGAAATGGCCTCGTCACTTATATGAGTGATTTAGTCATTGAGAGAATCCCGTACCTCCCTTTACCCTCAGACGGGTAAAATTAGTTGAATAAACGCAGAAGGTACTCTATGGGAGAAGCCTTTCCAACAGACGACGGTGTCCGGCTGATGATGATGATGAAACGAAAAAGTTTTTGTCACTCACAACTAAATTATATAATCAAATAATAAATTGTGATCCTGATAAAGTTTTAGTTCCTAAAACTTTCGTTTCACGCGGATTCGGGGATTCATTGTTTTAGTGAATTCCCGTGCCCAGCCGCCAGCTTTATTAACGCAACGTAATTATAATTCTCAGAGATGAGCAACAGTATATAACCGCCCTTATAACAAGAGTTACAAGGTTCAACTATGAATAAAATATCATACATTATTTTTCCCATACGCAGAAACAATTTTGTAAGCTTGCTTACATATAAACTTCGCGCCATCATACTGCACTCATTCACTGACACTATACCGTTGTAGTAACAGCTGCAAATAAATAATATTAATATATTTTCGAAACTTCTAGAAGAATACAATATGAACTTCTCAAGGATCCTCTTCTTCGTGTTCGCCTGCATCATGGCTCTGAGCTCGGTGACAGCAGCTCCGAGCCCTAAATGGAAAATATTCAAGAAAATTGTAAGTGTTTTATACACTTCTATTATGGAAACAGACATTTTCCCCAAAACTAAATGGATATTTATGTTATATTAAGATATAAAAATATATATGTTATATTAGTCTTTAAACCAAAAGTTGATCAAGAAAGCTCAACTTATATTAATACACTGCTATCCTAACATTAAGCTCATTTTTAATTATTATTAAATCATTTAAGCGCCTCATATTTTAATTATTAAATTTATTTCATTTTAACGACATTTTTTTAAATTTATAATTCTCGAGCTTGTTAAGTGAATGTCGAATATATTATTATGTATTTTAATTAATTATCTAATTAATTATTTATTGAAATTGTTAGTAACGGTATTTTATGTTAACCGACAACACTTTTAGAGCAAATAAATAATGATTTATCGATCATTTCTCTAAACGAGTATTTCACTTAAAACATCTTAAAGAAATATAGATAGAGAAGTCGAAAGAGAAAGCGAATGCATTGCTCTCTCTTCAATTATTTCTCTCTGCGCAAAGCACATTCTAGATACGATAGACAAAGAGAGTACTGCTTTCACATCTTCCATCTCTATTCACCACGACGGCCAGTTGCCGTCGTATAACTGCATCTGTCACCCCTTTTTTGTCTCTATGTCTTTGGTGATTCGCTTAAAATTTTTAAGACACCTTTAGAAGGGAAAAAATAGTTTCGTCGTTTCTACCATTTTCTAACTTACTTTTTTTTCAGGAGAGAGTGGGTCAGAACATTCGCGACGGCATCATCAAGGCGGGCCCAGCGGTGCAGGTCGTGGGAGACGCCACCGCAATATACAAGGGATAAAGTATACTAATACCGTCATTATATTTAAAATTATCATAACCTTAAAGTATTATTAAGTAATTACTGCCAAAATAAATTATTTATTGTTTCTAAAATACTTTTATATTTTTGTCAAACCCTTTTTATTTCCTATTTGCATATTTTAAAGTTATAGTATTAAATGAATCATAAACTTTACACATTTCCATGAGCAACATTCGTTCGTGTAAATCATATTTTAGTCATAATCATGAGTTGCAATAGGGTGCGTATTGCAACTGGGTGTTTTAATAAAATAAGTTTATTAGGTAAGTGTAATAAGAAGATCAAAGGCCTTAACTGTCCTTATATGGTCCCATATAAAACGTATATGTTTTAGGCCGTGGTAGGTAATGATAAATGTCACATAAACAAAAATATGTTCAACGCATGAAACCGATACAAACTAGCGCGTTCAAAGGCCAAGGACTCCGAGCGCGTCAGCTATGTGGAAGAGTAGCGGCCGGTCTATGTAAAATAATAGCGAGAACTTCAAATACAAATTAGGTCAAATTTAAGGTTCCTACTACATTACACACATATTCGGAATCAGAATGGAGTACTGAATACGCTTTGTGATTTTCTATAGCATCTTTCAAAACACCCTGTATCATCATTGTTTTTCTTTCGAAAGCAGATTGATTCCCTTTGAATGTATGCCACAATGTAAAACTATATTTGCGAGAGGAGACTTTTGATATCTACCGTGGGAGAGGATACTGATGATGTGTTCCATCCCCTCTTCATTCCCTCCAATGATTCATCTAACATTCTAAATCTACACAAAACACGACATCATAGTTGTCTCTTTAGGGCTTCCCGTTCTAATTCTGATACACTGCCTCACTCAAGGTTTAAGGTTAAATTTGTTATAAAATAAATAATAATTATTAAAAAATATGCCTCCTTAGTCACATAGTGGCAGTAAGAGTGGAGGGCCAACGTTCTTGCGGCCAATGTTCCACAAGATGGACAGACCTTATTAAAACGACAGCAAAATGTTCCAACACCAAATATACAGGTACTGTTGCAGACCAGGAACAAGCTGCATGCTTTTTCGAGGTTCATTCCATGACCACTGCCAGCCCGTCAGCAGCGTACGACCAAGAAGAAGATGAAGACATTAAATAAAACATTTTATTTTAAAATAATTTTCAAGGCTGACCATTGAACTTGGCCCTCTATCTCACCTCTTCTATCGTTGAGGTCAAAAATGAACTTGGCAAATGATGGGACATCAATTTCCTCATGTAGTCTTTATTACAATTCCCTTTCCCCTTCCCTACTGACAAAATAATTTTTATTTTGAATATAATATCGTATTGAATTATTGTACTGTTATTATCGACTTGTTTATACCGTGTAGTCTTGTTTGATAAACTTTCGGGTGTCAGCTCCCACGAATCACAATATGTGGGATAGCCTATATATATATATATATATAGTGTGAGAGCTACTGGAAAACTGTATCACGCAAATAGAGGCAGAGGCAGTCACGTCGAATGCAGACACAGGAGAAGACTTAAAACTGAATTTGTCACGAGATGGCGTGAATTGTAGGATTTTGTTTAAAGTGCTCAACCCATCTATGGAAGCATTACTCGAGTCATCGTCAATAACGCGTGATGGTGATGACAGTTCCAAGATTTTTCTTCGCTCTGACCCACGACTATGATGACGAGAGCTCCATGATCTTGTTCACCCAGAGGGAGTCTAAAAGAAGTGTTCACTTCAAACAGAGTAATGTGATAAAAAATGTGATAAAAGATGACGTGACTCCGTGATTTTTGTTCACGCAGCAATAGCGGCGCGTAGCTGCGTCAGGTGACGTAACGATAATATATGATAATAAACGTAAACCAAGCAGCACATATCATCACGCATGGCGTTCTACGCGTGACGATTCGTGACTCCCTACGTGTGACAATGACGCAAGTTCTATATTCTTTTGTTTACCCAAAAATTATTTAATGCGCTAAGTTGTCACTGAGAAAAAACATGCAAAATGTAACTAAAACAAGACCTATTAGCGCACAATCAACATCCTATAATTTCTATATCATATAATTGTATTTGCATGCTGCATTCCAGCTGAATTGGGCCAGCAGAATTAGGAAGATCCGATATTGTGTGATCGAGAGTTTTGTGTCATTGAGGTCATTCGGGCTCAATTCGTGACGTGCGCTCCGTGTTACATCGCCAACTTGCTGTCTCAGACTGGACTTCGGAGATCGGCTCGGGTACAAAAGAAAGCCGACATAGTTCTGAAAAATCAGCAAGCTGATGTGGCAGTGAAAAATGCACATTTCCTGCAGAACTGATACCAGGGTAATGTAGGTTATCCTTTTTTATAGTTTGCCAAAAGATCGAGCCTTTAGATGACACCCACTTAGGTAATTCAGATGCGTGGCCGTCCTTCCTCCTCACTTCTCAATGGGCCGCTGGAAACTCACACACCCCATCAAACACGACAACACATTAAGGCGTAGTCGTGTTATCGACAGCACCTCCCCTGTCGTGACCTTTATTGTCATACCACTTACTTATTTGGCTCGTACTAGAAAGTGTAGTTTTGGTTCTCTAAAGGCTAATGATTTCTTCGAGGTAGTGTATTACTGGATCAAAGCTGCTCTACACCTAGATTTGTGACACCAAATAGTGTCAGAAATCTCTGTGAAGATTTTTATTTCTACGCTTTGATCGAGCGCTACTGTCTACATAGGTCTGTTTCCAGCAGTGGACGTTGTATTGCTTATGATGACGTGCCATTATAACCGTCATGTTCCAGAAACTTAGCAAACATCAGCTAGCTGCCTGGCAGTAAGGAATCCACGCTGCACGCACAAGTGATTACAGAATAAAAGTTCTGTGGTGGCGGCTCGCATCAGGAGGTGGACTGTTGGATGATCTGCCACTCTATGGACTGACGATGTAAGGACGTGCGGAGCCGCTGGATTCGGATGACTCATGACGGTGCTTGTGGCGCTCTTTAGTGAAGTCTAGTATTACCAGCTATATATTTTCAGCAGTGTAGGCATTCTGCCCTTTGGTGACGCGACTTTTTTAGCGACATATTTCTGAAAATCAGAAAACATCAGCTTGTTTTTTCACAATGTTAAGTCCGCATTGCACACTAACAGCAGAAGAATGATGCACGTCCTACTATTCGATGAACTGGTAATCCGAGGTCGTGTGGAGCCACGGGATCCGAGCGGCTCGTGAAAGTGGTTATGGCATTCTATAATTCCAGCGGCATATGTGGTCTAGCCTATGATGACGCTACGTTTTTACCGACATAGTTCTGAAAATCTGAAAATTTCATCTTGCTGCTTGGCAATAAGAAGTCTCCATGACTTGCAGAGGTAATAAGAATAGGCTAGTTGCTATGTGGTGGAGTTTTGGACGATCTCGCTGTTGCTCGGTGAACTGATGATCTAACTGACGCTGGGGTCAAGCGGCCTGTGATCGATATTTGTGGCAGGTGTTGAGGTCTATGTCCAGCCGTTGACGTCTTCTGGCTTATTGTGTCTTGGAAGCTCATGTAGTGTTAAAGAAACAGCGCGCACCAAAAATATACATGATAATGCAGTACTTGGTAAAATGTTGAAAAACAAAACCACGTATTCACGCCAATTCCGTAATTATTTTTTTTTCTTCTTAAAACAAACGGCAAACGAGTCTTTTGGTGACTACCGACGCCCATAGACATTCGCATGATTGTTACACAGATGCGTTGCCCTCCTATCAACCCCCCCTCCCCCGCATTGGTCCACCGGCTACTCACGAACCGCACGAAACGCAAACGCGACGCCGTCACTTTACGCCGTGATCGGTATCCAGTGAGCGAGGGAAACTTCCCCGGTCGTGCCGACCCTAAACCTTTGCATACCACCTCCTCCTATACAGCATGGCACTACCTCTTCCCAATACAATGACAGGAAATAAAGATCTCGACTACTTGTAATATGTTTGTGTGTCTCTCGCGTGATCTATACGAAGCTCATCACACCAAAACCCGCCGAGCACATGAGTGAAGCTATGAAGGTGAAGCTGTGATGTGATTCACTTCGCTTCCAACCAAAAGGTCCGACCAAAAGACACCAGTTTCAGTTTTTGAGCGCGCGCAAATCATAAACATATTTACTCTCATCACTTTTTCCTAACGCGCCAAGAGAATAACTTCAAAAATAAACCAGACAAGTAAAAAAGGATCTAAAAATAAGTCAACGTCGAAACTAATCCACAAACAACCGAACAATTAACTAATAATGTTCGAAACTACACAGCAATCAATCAATGAGGCGCAGAAACGTCCCGCTCCCAGTTTGTGGTCAGGGGATTCACCGAGAGCCTGTGCGACGTGCGATAACCCCTAACCTTATCATGTAACTCATAGGGGTGTATCATATAAGTAACACCCTTATAACAGGGGCGCAAGGTTCAAAATAAAACAAACAATCGCATAGCAACTTTCATGACATTAAACATCAGATTGTCAGCTTATGACGCAGTTTACTAATTGATACTATTAATATAACTGCAATTAATATTGACTGTCCATGACAATGAGAGGTAGTGCCATGCTGTATCGGGCTGGTACAACTTCTTGGCTTCAGAATCCTACAATAGTATACATTCGAAGATTCATTGCCAGAGGCGACCGTGGCATTATATTGGAAATCGGCAAACGAGCCACATCATTTCTCTGCCGATGCGTTGTCAATGATCTAGGCGGGATTCGAACCCAAGACCTTTGGCGCGACACGCGAACCAATGCCACGTTACCAACTGAGCCAGCCGGTATTCCAACTATTATTATGTAAGTTTCGGAATTGAAACAGTCAATTCCGAAACATTACATACATATATGTCGAATTGATAGTCTCCTTTTTTCAAGTCGGTTGATAATAAAGTCCTAAACGAATTTGGGCCACGGGGGCCATCTCTATACAAAAGAGTCAACTGCGCCGGATATATTATACACAAGCGGCAAAACTGCACTCCCTGTTCCCTCATTCTCCTATTCCGATGGGACGGTAATCCGACACGACCGGAGAGAAATCAGGCGCAGGACAAAGGCTTAAGTGTTCCCCGAGGTAATAACTCTTCGATCCGAGACACGACTGACGTTCATCACACCACTGGGCCACTAGGCAGCAGTCGTTACCCGACCAAATAGGAATATAAAACTTATTAGCAAGAAAATACCTGCGTCACGAATTATACGGAAGAACGAAAATATCTAGCCCGGCCTCTGATGACTCAGCCATTATAAGTGGACATCAAACATTAATTTAACACGATATGCGAATGAAAAAGAAACGTACATGTGCTAGAAGTTATACTTCTTGAAGAGAAAAATCTTGTTAAAAGTGCTATTTTTCGCCTTATTCTAAGTTTTGTTATTATTTTAAAAAAAGTGTTGACTAAGAATGCTCATATGAAGGCACGCAAAGTGAGAGTTATGCTTCTTAGTTTTGTGTGTTTACGGTGGCTCATTTGTGGGCAGGTGGGAATGAGGGCAATATGTTCGCACGACAATTATGCGTATAATTATGGCCGCCGGCGACCTAAAAGGACTCCGACTGCACGTTTGGCCCCTTAAATAATATAATATGTAAATGTGAAGTGATTCACTATCCCGCCGCACAAAGCATGACAGTATAGCGTGCATATACACATGTCACTTCACCCCCCTGTTACGTAGGGCGTGGTTTTACCTCATTCGTAACGCCGCCATCGCTTCCGGTGCCATGCTACATTGCAGCATAATTGGGTCAGCATGATCCGGGAGGTATTTCTCGCTCACACGAGACCGCCGTGAAGTGTCAGCTATGCTATTGTGTGGTGTAGTTTGTGAGTGGCTTGTTGGGAGGAGGAGAGAATGAGGGCAACACATCCATGGCCGTCAAAAGTCATTACGACTGGCTGCTCGTTTGTCTAAAATTCTATAAAAGTCTCGTCCCAGTCCGATTCGGGCGCAACGCAACAATGACAATTCACAAAAATTTATTATGAACCGAAAGAAAAAAAAGTAAGATCCCGCTTCCCGCGCTTTCGAAGGGGAATCACAAACGACCCGAGCTGACCTCTTATCGGTACAGCAACAAATGCATACACAGATGAATCGCGTACTATAAGTATACGTAACATAAACGACATAAGATTCAAATTGAAACGACAATTTATGACGTTAATTATGCAGCCGCAAATACAATGTTGTTAGCTTGCTAGTATATAAACTTCGCGCCGATATACCGCATTCATTCAATAAGATTCTATCGTACTAGAGACATCTAGAAATATTTGTAAACTTCTAGAAGAATACAAGATGAACTTCGCAAGGATCCTCTTCTTCGTGTTCGCCTGTATCATGGCTTTGAGCTCAGTGACAGCGGCTCCTAGCCCCAAGTGGAAAATATTCAAGAAAATTGTAAGTTGTTTGTATACTCAATCCTCTTTTCACCGCCATATTCATTATGACATATTAAACATTAAGGGACTTTGCCCAGCTGTGGACGTCGTCCGGCTGATGGTGATGATTAACCAACTTTAAAACGGAAGAGATTATTCCTACCGCTCAATATTTCATATTTTTATAAATCCTTATGCTATAGTGCTTGTTGTATCCTTATATGCGTCGATGTGTTATGTCATGGCTGTGCGACCATCCTAGGCGATGGACTCCAGTTCAACAGTATTACGTAAAGGCAGGCTTCATCACAGAGGAACACACTTTTACTGGCATCGGCTGTCACAGCTGTCATCACAAAGCAGACTATATAATTCTCTTGACAGATATGTAACAGTGATTTTACTGACTAAGTAGTGCCAGCAAAACGCACAAAACGCGACAACGAAGCTAATTCAGACGCTGTCAGTGTCAGGAGCATATCGACGTGTTCAACATGAGATGTGAGAAGGAACTATTGTTTGCGATATCTCCAGCTCACTCAGTATTGTTTTTTTTCCAGGAGAGAGTGGGTCAGAACATTCGCGACGGCATCATCAAGGCGGGCCCAGCGGTGCAGGTCGTGGGACAAGCCGCCACCATATACAAGGGATAAACGTCATCCACCCTTATGTGTAGTGTTCATAATTCTCAAGCGCCTAGTCTTATGTTTAAGTATTATTTTTTTGCCATAATAAATTATTTTTTTTCGTACATAATTATAACTGTTCTATTTTCTAATTATTTTCTTTTGTTGTCACAAATTGACTTAAACGCTAACAGCATGCACGAAAAAATGTAACGTCATAGCAATGTTCCGAATGGGCGCAGCCTCCAAGCAAGAGAGCGTAAGATGTCGCCTCTTTCAGTATGTTGGGCGATGTGTCCACAGATCAAGAACAGAACCGTTGTCACGTGAAATTATATCGTCCGTAGACAGACATACAGACAAGCCATTTTATTTTTTATGCTCAGTGTTTCGAATAATTCCGACGCTCACAGACATTCAAATGACTGCGATGTACACGTGTTGCTTTACTTTACCCCCTCCAATGAACCAAACTGCACGAAATGCGACATATGCGTTATGGTTTGTGCATTTTAACTACCACTGACACCCATGCGCATGTGTTCTAATGCGGCCCATCCGCTTTTTCCCTTCCTTTCCACTCCCGTCAAATGAGCTAGCATACATAGGATTTATTAATCGCTCGTCTTTCTAATGTTGGTTAATAATTTATAATGGCATTGCAGCCATAGCAAACTCTGATCTACCAAGTTATCTTTTAACATAATATTGAAAATATCTTATTCATGTCGTCCGTCATATTTACTAAGCCTTTTCTTTTTATAGCAAAAGGAAAATGCAGCGAGTTCGTGATTGTTGTGCAAAGTCTTGTATTATAATGGATACTTCATGCTATTTTCCAGTAGCGCTCGGTCTCGGCTTCGTACGGATACTTTACAAAATATGGCAAAAGTTAATTGTTTTACAAAAATACAAAAAAAAATTCCCGCCTCGTAAACATTACACGTTATGACAACAAATTCAATTTATGAGAGATGAACTGTCTGTCTGGGATGACAACGATTTCTGCAGCTTACTTTGATATTTTTTTCACACCTTTGGTTATATTAGCGTAGTTTTCATAATAGTGTCGGATTCTAATGGTAAAAGAGTTTTTCGAATAGTTCTAGTACTTTCGGAGCCTATTCAATTTAAACAAACAACAAATGTTTCCGTTTTATAACATCAGTACAAATTAGCGAAACAGATTTCGCGCTGACGCTTAGCGGAAGCGATGCAATATTTTTTAATAATAAGCAAACATGTTTTTGACTATACCGACGCCAGACGATAGATTTCTGCACAATAGAGACGACGGGTGAGTTCGCTTATCTCATACGCCGCAGTGACAGCTATACTGTCGCGTTTCGTGCGGTTTGTGCGCTTACAGGCACTAATTGGAGAGGAGCACGGTGGTGTTAAAATTAGGTGGATGTCAATAGGCTAAGTTGGAGCTCCCGAGTGAAATATTTGTGTGTTGTGTAATTATGAAATTTTCCCTTTAGCATACAAGTACTACAAAAAATGCATAGGCATTATGCATATTTATGTATGAGATATTCATAAATTCCACGTTACACTATCTGGTACTGCCTTTTTCGGCTGCAATGAGACATTGCTGGCGCTGTAAATAATCTTTTTCGTACATTGTCATCCAAACTAAATGTGTTTACAAAATTTCAGCTCAAACGATTAAAAATATCTACCCCCAAAATTGAGTTCAAAGACAGACGCGAACAAACCTACTTATATACATGCATAAATTAAAAATTAAATTAAAGCTTTTAATAACACTTGCTAATGCTGAGTTCCACCAACCCATGGTGATACGACGCGTACATGAGTCTCTCTTGATCATTCTTCGGATCTGCAAATAAGAAACAAAGTTTCCAAAAGTTGTATGCGATGGATTTTCTCGACGGATTTTCGTGCGGCTTTCGTCAATGCATTTAACGATTCCCGAAGAGTTAGAAGAATTTGCACACCATTGTTCACTCGGTTTGAATAATGTCTTTAATACTGGCATCGTTATTACATTAATATTCCTGAGCAGTTGTATAACTGAAAACACCACGCGCAGTATTGCCGACTGCACGTACTCAATCAGGGTGTAACTCTGCGAATTTACATAATTCGGGCTGTTGGAAATAAAAAAGTTCTAATTACACTTTCAGGTTCAAGCTGGACTCAAGTCCGTGTCTCCACTGTCTGTGGCTGACGTAACCACGACTTGACCACCAGGCAGACAATGACTATCATAATAATGTCCTCCTATATCCTGGCTGCAGCGGCCACCTCTATTGAGAAAAGCCACCTGCGCAGTATGTTCTGCGCAGGTGGCTTACAGTGTAGTACACTCGTATACCCCATTTTTATATACAACGGGGAAACGAGCAATCGGAGCCTTTCTACGACTACCGACGCCCATGAACATCCACATAATTACTATGCAGATGCGTTGTCCCCCTCCCGCCATTGGCTACTCACAGACCGCACGAAACGCGACACTGAAGATGTCACTTTACAGCGGTGTTATGTGAGTGAGAGGTAACTCCCCGGTCGTGCCGGCCCAATTCCGTTGCAGAACGGCATTTTACTACCTCTTGCTAAATTGCTCATACCGATGGATGATAGAATCCGACACGACCGGAGAGAAATCAGCTGCTCTCCTCACGCGGGTTATAACACTGCTAGCTTAACCCAGGACGTCTGTGACGGAACATACCAACCACTACACCACGGCCATAATACAGACATACGCGTAAATCGTAACCAAAACAAATTTTGTGCCTTCTAGTTTAGAGAGACGAAAAGGGGACAGAGTCCCCTCTTCCCCGCAGATGGGAAGAGATGTACAGGGTCGATTTGTGGCGTATGTAATAGTAATCTATTTGGGTCATAAAGGAGGAAATGGAGGGAGGGGCCCCACAAAAGTGCGGCGGCGTGTCCACGGTGTCGTCGATGATATGCAATAGCATATTATGGATGTCTATTCTATCCCCGGAGATTTAGAGTGTACTATTGTAGACTGTGTAGAAGGTACTAGGAGCTCACTTTAATTTAGAGTGTACTATTGTAGACTGTGTAGAAGGTACTAGGAGCTCACTTTAATTTTTGTTTCTTTTTTTCAACCAACAGCTTTTTATACATACATTTTTCACAAGAAACATCCCACGGTTTCACTCGATTAACTCGTCCTATTCGTTGTAGCGTCATGCCATATAGCCTATCATAGTTCTCCTCGATATATGGACTATTCAAAACAGAAAGATTTTCCAATTCGGGCCCGCAGTCCCAGAGATTCTCTCTCTTCAATTTTATATCCATCCCTTATCACACATACAAAGCGTAAGCGTCATTTTTTCGAAAATGTGTTAGGTAATCGGCATTTTAAACCATACCGGACTCTGCTCTATCGTCAGTTCCCGCCTAAATACCTTACTTTTTGATACGTCATTTGAGATATAACAAAAGTCTATTTCATCTTGAGCACAGCTATTTCTCCAATATGATCGTTACCGGCAGAATCAATATGTATCGCAAGTTGCATCTCTGATCATTGATTGTAGCGCAACTGATTCCGCTTTTTGTCGTAACCGACAGCGCTCAATGGTAGTTTCAAACTTGACTGCTAAATCTGACTGAAACGCACTAGTTAGTGTCTTATAATAAATATTATGCACTTACTTTTATTTAAAATATCTGGCAAGATTCCGAAAGTTTTTGATATAAACGTATAAACATTACTTTTAATTTAAATACGAAATAAAGTTAAGTAATGAAAAGTTCAAGTTGTTTTCTATGTGCTTCAGCCTCGAATGAAGCAAATGATGCAACTGATTAGCAAGTATGCAGCAGGAGACGGTAACGCTTGTACCATATGTATTGCCGCACTCATTACTGTGTGTATTTATGTAAACGCGTTAGAAGTTAAACTCCTATGGCGTAACAAGAGAAAAGTCATATTAGAAATGTTATCTTTCGTCATATTCTACGTTTGTAGAAAGGTACATTAAAAGCTTTGGTATAGCGCATTAAGTGACTTTTTTTTTAAACTTGACTGTTGACTATGCAATTAATTACCTCTTGCTAATCATGGGAAACACTACGGTATAGTCACTATGCGGATGTTCATGGGCGTCGGTACTCGTAAAGAGGCTCCGAACGCTCGTTTGCCCCCCTGTTCTATTAAAAAAAAAACAAAGTAAACCAGTAGTAGGTCCCTACAAAAAAAACCGACGAAAACTCTTGCTCATATGAAGGCGCACAAAGTGCGAGTTGTGTTCCTTAGTTACGTGTGTTTACGGTGGCTCATCGGTGGGCAGGTGGGAATGAGGTCAACGTGTAAAAAGGCACCGACTGCACGTTTGGCCCCATAAATTATAAAACATCTCATCATAATCACGCCGCACAAAGTACGACAGTATAGCGTACATTAACACACATCTCTTCATCCCGTTGTTACGGTAGACGTGGTTTTATCCCTTTCGTAACGCATCCATCTTCCGGTGTCATGCTGCATTGCAGCATAATTGGGCCAGCATGATAGGGGACGTATTTCTCGCTGATAACAGGCCACCGGCGACTCACAAACATAGCATAGCTAAAAAGCTATGCTATGTTTGTGAGTCGCCGGTGGCCTGTTGCAGGGAGGAGAGAAGGAAAGCAACACATCCGCATAACAATATTGTGGATATCTATGTGCGTCTAAAGTCATTACGTCTAGCTGCTCGTTTGTCCCCTAGAACTATAAAAGTCTCATTCGTTCCAGTCCGATTCGGGCGCAACGAAACAATGACACAACAGAAATATTTCCAAAGAACAGAAATACTCGTGTAAGTTCCCGTTTCCCGCGCTTTCGAAGGGGAATCACAAACGACCCGAGCTGACCATTTATCAGTGCAACAACACACGCATTCCCAGATGAATCGCGTACTATAAGCGTAATACAAGCGACATAAGGTTCAAATTCAAACGACAATTTATGTCATTAATTGTGCAGCCGCAAATACAATGTTGTTAGCTTGCTAGTATATAAACTTCGCGCCGATATACCGCATTCATTCAATAAGATTCTATCGTACTAGAGACATCTAGAAATATTTGTAAACTTCTAGAAGAATACAAGATGAACTTCGCAAGGATCCTCTTCTTCGTGTTCGCCTGTATCATGGCTTTGAGCTCAGTGACAGCGGCTCCTAGCCCCAAGTGGAAAATATTCAAGAAAATTGTAAGTTGTTTGTATACTCAATCCTCTTTTCACCGCCATATTCATTATGACATATTAAACATTAAGGGACTTTGCCCAGCTGTGGACGTCGTCCGGCTGATGGTGATGATTAACCAACTTTAAAACGGAAGAGATTATTCCTACCGCTCAATATTTCATATTTTTATAAATCCTTATGCTATAGTGCTTGTTGTATCCTTATATGCGTCGATGTGTTATGTCATGGCTGTGCGACCATCCTAGGCGATGGACTCCAGTTCAACAGTATTACGTAAAGGCAGGCTTCATCACAGAATAACACACTTTTACTGGCATCGGCTGTCACAGCTGTCATCACAAAACAGACTATATAATTCTCTTGACAGATATGTAACAGTGATTTTACTGTCTAAGTAGTGCCAGCAAAACGCACAAGACGCGACAACGAAGCTAATTCAGACGCTGTCAATGTCAGAAGCATATCGACGTGTTCCACATGAGATGTGAGAAAGAACTATTGTTTGCGATATCTCCAGCTCACTCAGTATTGTTTTTTTTTCCAGGAGAGAGTGGGTCAGAACATTCGCGACGGCATCATCAAGGCGGGCCCAGCGGTGCAGGTCGTGGGACAAGCCGCCACCATATACAAGGGATAAACGTCACCCACCTTTATGTATAGTGTTCATAATTCTCAAGCGCCTAGTCTTATGTTTAAGTATTATTTTCTTGCCATAATAAATTATTTTTATTTCGTACATAACTAAAACTGCTGTATTTTTTTTGTCGTATAAAATCAACAAGAACGCTAGCTGCATGCCCGAAATAATGTAACGTCATAATAATGTTCCGAATGGGCGGAGCCTCCAAGCAAGAGAGCCTAAAATGTCGTCTCTTTCACTCCATTGGGTGATGTGTCCACAGATGAAGAAGAGAACAGTTATCACGTGAATTTATATCGTCCGTAAACAGACACACAGACAAGCCATTTTATTTTTTATGCTCATTTGTAATGGAAACATTCAGTGTGTTTCTATGAATTTAGCCGCTCTCAGACATTCAAATAATTGTGATCTACACGTGTTGCTCTCCTTCACCCCCTCCAGTTAACCAAAATGCACGAAATGCGAAAGCATAGCTGTAGTCGGGGGCTTTTAACGGCTACTGACACCCACGTACACCCGCATTCTTCTTGTCATGCGACCCATCCGCTTTTTCCCTTCCTTTCCACTCCCCTCAAGTGAGACAACTAACAGGAAGAGGTAGTGCCAAGCTACATAGGAGGAGGTCAACGGAATTGGGCCGGCACGACCTCTCACTCACATAATTCCGTCCGTAAAGTCACATCTTCAGTGTCGTCGTTTCGTGCTGTTTGTGAGTAGCCGGTGGCCCATGGGGGGGAGGAGGGCAACGAGGTATCTTACACAGGCATTGTAAAACTCCTGTCATTTCAAGTCGATTTATAATATACAATGGCAATGCAGCTATAGCAAACTCTTATACAACAAGTTATCCTGTAATAGAATATTTAAAATATTTTATTCATATCGTGCGTAATATTTCCTGAGCCTTTCCTTTTCATCACAAATGGAAAATGCAGCGAGTTCGTGATTGCAGTACAAAGTCTTGTATTATAATGGTACTTCATGCAATTATTTTCATCTAGCGGTCGGTCTCGTCTTCGCACAAATAAAAAAAAAATTGCCGCCTCGTAAGCGTTACACGTTAAAACAACAAATTCAATTTATGACAGAACAACGTCTGTCGGGGCAGCGAGTTGCCGATAATTTCTGCTGCTTTGATATTTTTTCACACCTTTGTTTATATTAGCGAAATTCTCATAGTAGTATCTATTTTTTTAGATGAAGCCTTTGTTTATTAGTGATAGTGTCGGATCCTAATGGTAAAAGAGTTTCTCAAACAGTTCCAGTAGTTTCGGAGCCTATTCAATGCAAACAAACTTCTTTTTTTTTTTCGGTGGGACCTAATACTGGTTGGCGGCGCTAGTCCAGCCTCTACAGTTCGACTGACTACAAATGCAAACAAACAACAAATGTTTCCCCTTTATAACGTTAGTACAGACTAGCGAAGCAAATTTCGCGCTGACGCTAAGCGGAAGCGATGCAAGATTTTTTTATAATATGGAAACATCCTTTTGACTATACCGATGCTAGACGATAAATTTCCTCACAATAAGTACTACGGGAGATGTCGCTTACCTCATACGCCACAGTGACCGCTATACACTCGCGTTTCGTGCGGTTTGGTTCGTTCACTGAGACTCATTGGACAGGAGCACGGTGGTGTTAAAATTAGGTGGATGTCAATAGGCTAAATTGGAGCTCCCGAGTGCGATGTTACCATAGTTGACGGAATGTACTTGTAGCCATTTCTTGGTGTAAATTCAAATGCTACATTTTGAATAAATAACCTACTTTTTATACAATTCCACAAGTTTAATGATTCAAATTACGTAGATTACTGCTGGTTTCGACGCAGCTTTTTTTTATATATTTGAAAACTTAATGATGAATTGGTCGAAACCAATTGTAACAAATTGATGGTGATTATGAAATTTTCCCATTGGCATGCTATAAAAATGGATGTGCATTATGCATATTTATGTGAGAGATATTCAGAAATTCCACGTTACACTATCTGTTACTGCCTTTCTGGCTGCAATGAAACAATGCTGGCGCTATAAATAATCCTTTTCGTACATTGTCATCCAAACTAAATATGTCTACAAACTTTCAGTTCAAACGATTACAAATATCTACCCCAAAATTGAGTTCAAATACAGACCCGAACAAACTTACTTATATACATGCATACATTGAAAGTTATATTAAAGCTTTTAATAAAACTTATCTTTCAATGCATCTGTATGCGATGGATTTTCTCTACGGATTTTCGTGCGGCTTTCATCAATCAATCATTCGTATACTTTCCACAAGAATCATCCCACGGTTTCTCCCGATTAACTCCGGTCCTATTTGTTGTAGCATCATGATGTATAGCGTGTGGTATTCCTCGTTATATGGACTATCAGTGGCGCGTGAACTGATACAGATAAAATAACAACATTTTAGGAAGTGGTAGTGCCATGCTGCATAGGAGGAGGTGGCGCAATACATTCTCCTATGCAACTGAATTGGACCGGCACAACCGAAGAGGTGCCTCCCGTACACACAATACCACTGTAAAGTGACATCTTCAGTGTCGCGTTTTGTGTGGTTTGTGAATAGCCGGTGGCCCATGGGCCCCTCCATGGGCCCCCATGGGAAGCATGACAACGCTTCGTAATTATGTGGATGTTCATTGGGGTCAGTAATGTTAAAAAAGGCTCGATTTCTCGTTTGCCCCCTACTCTATATAAAAAATACATACATATAAAATCACCAGTTGTCACGTGTTCCACTACGTACCTCCAGCAACTCAAGCCACTGGACGGTTGAACAAGAAATGCGCCACGTCTCTTATCAAACATCATCCATTACCAACATCTCACGAAGGTTCTTTCCCGGTGAGGTTTGAGTTGATTTATGATCTTAAGATGTGTGCACATGGTACAATTTTATAAATTTGCTGCATAAGTTTCAAATCATTTTGTAACACCTATGCCACCCTCAATATTTTATTGTATAGGGGGCGAAGCAGTGCGAATGTTTACGACATCACGCGAAGAACAAGCTCACTGAAGTGGCAATGGGATAGTCGCACACTCAGAAGATCAGACGGCAGGTGGGCCAGTAAGGTTCTGGAGTGGAGACCGCGTGTCGGAAAACGAAGTGTTGTAGATGTGCGGTAGCCGGTCCGAGGTGGATGCGAGTAGCATAAGATTAGCCGTCTTGGCATTCTTTGAAAGGAAATTTCGTGAAACCTATTTATCGAGTAGAAAAATTACAGAACTGTTCATGCAAATACATCATAGAATTCAAGCCAAATTAAGTTATGATTATACGCTGATTTGCTAGTCTGCGGTCAGGTAAGTTTAGTGTCGTGCGTAAACACTAAATTTAAAATTATTCGTTCAATTTGTTTATAACTGGTCGTAGTGGCATAAGAGTTTACCCTTTTTTTCGTAACCGAACTTATTTTATAGAAGCGAAGAGACGCCCAATTCATCGGATTGCTATCAGTGCTCATCGGACGACGACACTAGGTCACACAGATGGGAAAGATGCATCCCGATGCATGAGATTGTTTGCAACAGCTAATTTTACTATTACGACCGAGAGGTCCCTCCTCCCCCGGCTTTGACGTCGGGGGCAGCTCGTGAATTTCTAAAAGGGCCTCGGCGCTGACGTGAACTTTTGGCTCATGGTGAGGAACATGCTCGAGAGTGCGATATTCCCTGAATATTTAGTTGTATGTGCGTTTTAAAATTCGTTTAACACGCGTTAAAATAGCTCTCGTGCGAACGGAGCCTAAGTGCTGTCAAGTTTGCCTAGGGCCTAAATGTCATTTAAAGAAAATATAGGTATTCTGTTTTATTTCGGTGGAGACTCTACTGTTGGCGATGTTATTGCATTTTCCATAACCTTTTATCGGTCTACCGAAGACTATCGTGTCTTCTCGTTATGGCATTCCGTAACAATATGTTTGTTAATGTACAGGTTCTTTTATACTATTAATAACGAAATTGCATCTTATCTTTGACATTCTTAGAGTATCCCGGAGAAATTGACAAACCTTTGGGAATTACCTCGATACAGAGTGAAAATGCGACATTCTTAGTTCCGACATTTAATTTGAAGTTTTTATAAAGTGAAAACTTCTTTAGGTGCATTGGGCGCTTTTTGGGCGAGCAACAATCATGAAAGTCGCGCCATCGTCGCGTCACGCCATGCGCATAGCATCATGTTGCTCTGTACAAATAGAGTTATAACATAATATAACATTACGGTGAGCCGCTTTCTAAAACGGCGCCGTTATATTCTGTGGCGGACTAACGATAAGCCGGATTGCCACTGCGAAACGTTCTAAATCTCTTCATTTCATGCGGTGGTAGTGATCGATATGAAGTTAGGCAGGTGTTTTGTGTGCAAATAAAAAAAACAACCTAACGACAAATGCTCCGCCTAAAACTTCACACCTATCTGAGCATAGTTTTCTATTACTCTATATTCTACAATCGACGCCATGGTCATGACAAGCAACGCCGCGAATGTAAAAGTTAGGAACTGAAACGTGTCAAAAAGGCGGATAATGATTCACTTTATTTGAATAAGGCTAACTTTATTGAACATCGCATATCGCCGGACTCTTTCTGGCGTAACCGTATTGAATCCGGCTAATGTTGTTTTTTCTTTTTTTTTCAGAGGGACCTAATACTGGTTGGCGGCGCTTGTCCAATTGGTAGCCGTAGTGAAATACGGCAATTTCTACAATCCGGCTGCGACATTTATATGTTACCTCCCCACCAGGGTATCACAAATTGAGCCAAATTTGACCAACACTTAACTGTGAGCGAGGGTATCATTCCTGTCCGATTTGTTTGTTATGCAGCAGTCCCATCACCCATCTGATGAGTGGCCTGTTGGACCAATGGACCTCTGTGAGGTAGCATAAATGGCCGACGCGACCAGATACCTATGATCGATTTTGAAGTGGGCAAACGAACAGTCGGAGCATTTTAATGAATAGGTACCGACTTTACTTGACACCCCCGTAGAACTCGTGCTGGATATGTTGGACTTGTCCAATAAATCATCGGAAACATAAAACCACATTAAAACCGATAGCGTGATGAAATTTTGCGGTGGTGTCACGTATACAAGAGGTACCACAAGCCAGCCACAAATAAGCACATGGTCCTGTGATATTATCACAACTGTGATCTGTGTGAATGAATTCTAAACTAATAAATATGTAATGAATAAGGTTTATCGACCACACGATGGAGGTGTAATTTATTACTGACTTAACTTTCTTTAATAATAAAGCAATGGCCTCTATAGCAAAGAAAAATAATCGTAACTCTGTCTCTCTTTCTATCTTCATAATTTTATATTAAAAAAAAAGGCTAGGATGTGACCTTTTTTTTTGTTTGACGCGAGATAACGCATTTGCGCGCTTTCACTGGCCCTGGCTAGGGTCCAGTGGTGTGTGGCGCTCGCGGCACATCACAGTGACGAACACCCACAAAAACCACCGCGCGTACCGTCAGTGCCGCCTTTGCCTTTGGTGAGGTGCCCCGGAACAACAAATCATCAGGACACCTCGACTGCTAGTCAGCCCCCTAAGGGACCGACGCCACCTCCACAGATGGCGTTCACATGACAACCCCACCAATTTAGGGACCGTGCAGAAAATGGGGTGGGCTCCCATCTTCACCCCTTACCCCGTATGCAAAAGCGCAGCCTCCTTTTACTCTTTTCTCCTCTATTCTTGTAAGAGCGGTATAAAGAGCACTCGTCTCCTCGGTTCAATTGGCTTCGCCCAAGGTGTCTCGAGTCACTCCAGGCCAATGAGCCCCACCGCCACGACAAGGCTTGAACTGTAGTGGAGTGGAGGAGAGGTAGCATCGCACAGTTTATTCGAGCGATTCAGCAACAGCTATATTGTCACTGCTGGTCATCTCCACAGAAACTGTGGGGGGTTACGGGCATCGAGGCGAACCTCATAACCCGGGTTGGGTCGCAAGGGGACGACTATCCCCTCAGTAACGGGGCCGCAATAAAATTGCGGTTTGCCATCCTGGCTTTTGGCTCAGGGAAATGTAGGCCCATTTAGGGCCTGTGTGTTATGTAGTATGTTGTGACTGTGGTGAGTAGCGATTGGGTGTGCTATGTTGTCATCTTCCGCATACTGTTAGTTCCCAGTAGAGTTCTTGAAGGGAGAACAGGAAGAAGAACACGTATATAGATACTTAAGGTTTTCTATGGGCGTCAGTCTTTAGCAAGCAACTGCACATTTACTCCCAAATACTATTAAAAAACATAAAATCTGATGAAAATGAATATGAGTATGGAATATAGGACCCGAATGAGGTTTATTCTTTTCAACATTTGAATATAACCTTTTTAAACTCCTAAATGAATTTAACAGCAATTTTAAGAACATTGATTGCTATTAAATTTGCTGCAGTGTTAGGTAATAAGTAGCCGGCGGCTAATATCCTTTAGTATCGTCTAGTTTCGTGAGCCGTCTAAATCATCTAATTGTGCAAAGACCTAATAGATCATTAAATAAAATTCACTGTACAATAAAATGCACACCATTTTATTGTAAAAAAAATAGTAAAAAGTCTAATATCAAGGAAGATGGCATAACATTTCATGGGTAAGCTAATTTCAAGTGTATAAATTTTTGAAAGTAATTTATTTAGAACTCACTGGATACAATTACAGTTTTTTTATCATTTCTTCCCCTTCTATCAAATGTAATTAATTATTGCTATTCTTGTCATTGACAATTGTGACATAACAGTGCTGTATCACAATATAACGCGATTTATAGATAAAAAGAAATACTAAATATAGCATGTAAATAAATGTATTTTATATGGAGAAAGTTATGCTCGAATAATTTATTGTGTTACAGGTTAGTGAACTCACTTGTATGGAATAAAATTAAATTATTGTTGTCTTGTTTGGTTAGTTAGTTGTATTTCTGGCGTTTTTCATTATAGATGTATTATAATCCGTGCTCTGTATATGAGCTAAGGAAACAAACCTGCAGTCAGAGTCTAAAAGATACCGCCACCCATAAACACCTGTACAAATACTTACCCACAGTTATTAATCCGCTACCTGGTACCCACAACCGACGCGAAACTAAAACCCAATATCATGGCATCATCTCTACGCCGTTATTATGTGTGCGAGAGGCAACTTCCAAGTCATGATAGCCACTTCAGCTGCAATATAGCATTGGTACATTATAGACAGTGAAAGCGTTTTACCTTTTATGTAGGTACTAACAACGTCAATTAATTATTTTTAATGTTAAGTAGGTATCCAAAAGACCAAAGTATAAAAGATAAGTGGATAAATGCGACCAGACGTAGTAATTGGTTTCCTTCAGCATAAAGCGTAATCTTCTGTAATCTGAAAATCTCTATCTCTAATTCTTTTTCATTTTCATTTGTAGCACCCAACATATATTATATGTGTAATCAATGAGCGATTGATTTAGTGTCTGTGTCCAGACACTAATTCAACCGCAGTAAAATTTTAGTTGAAAAAGGCAAAAATATTGAGGACGTTTCAAAGAGTAAATTGAGAAGTGAACCTTACGGTTGATGTCATTAATGTTGGCACTCCAGGAGAGAATTTGGTCAAATAATACATCTAAGTTCTTTGCGGCATCAGTGTAGTATAAGCTTGTAAGCACTCGTCAAAAATCATACAATATACTATCGACAAGCACTACTTACATTTCCCGTCACTAGTTACGAGAAGCGGGCTGCTCGTGTTGTATTTTTTACGCCTTTCCCTACCCAGCGTACCTTATCGACTTGTATGAAACTTTTGTACGTAAAAATTATGACATGCGACGTCTATAGTTTACAACGTCGAAGCCGGCGGCCCTTTGTCGGAAAGGACGGCAACGTCAAAAGACTTTGGTTTCTCGCTTAAAGGCCGAAGCTCAACGTGGGCAAATCAAACTTCCGAGCAGCTCAAAATTCATGCCAGCGCTACACTCCACTAAGCAAAGGAGGGAAACCGAAAACAGATTGTGGAAAAAGTTTGTGGTAGTCACGAGTTGATGGAAGGAACGTATATCTTTTTTAACGTGTAACCATTTAAATGTGGTGTACATATAAACGGCTATGTACAATTAAATCGTACAATTCAGAGGTACATCACTAATCTTAAAAATGGAGTAAGAAATTATATAAGTACTAATTAAATAGCACAATACAATTAATATTGATATTGTCAAACACATCCTAAGTACATTGATATCAATTTCACAATTTGTTATGTTGAACGAGTGAGTATAAAAAGGTACATCAACAAGCAGTGGCATTCCAGTCAGACAATCATTGGCTCAGTCAAAATGAATTTCAGAAAGATATTCATGTTCTGCATCGTGAAAGTGCTTCTGGTGTCGTTCGCGTCTGCCGCACCCGCGCCAAGATGGAAGGGCTGGAAGAAAATTGTGAATATTATTTTGTCTTCTAAGAACCATGCTTTAGGATCACTATTACCGTAAAATACCATTTAGAAACAAAGAATATTAAAAATTGTCCTCCTTTTTATTTTACATATTGTAGGAGGACAAACGAGCAATCGGAGACTTATTACGACTACCGACGCCCACACAAACATCCACGTAATTACCAAGCCGATGCGTTGCTCTCCTTTTCTTCACACCTCCAGTCGGCCACCGGTTACTCACAAACCCCAAGAAACACGACACCAAAATTGTCACTTTACAACGGTATCATGTGAACGTGAGGCACCTCCGCAGTCATGTCGGCCAAATTCAGGAGCGGTACAACATGACACTACGTCTTACAAGAAAAGTCAGTTCAGAGGTTGAAAATAACTGTCCCTTAATACTATAAGCAACATATTTAATGACTACTGAAGCCCATAGCTATCGGTACAATTGCTAGGCAAATGTGCTGCCCTTCTACTAGCTGTCCTCTCCAATGGGTCACCATAATTTCACAAGCCACTCG
Organism: Eumaeus atala; assembly: GCA_017140195.1. Classification (NCBI taxonomy): domain Eukaryota; kingdom Metazoa; phylum Arthropoda; class Insecta; order Lepidoptera; family Lycaenidae; genus Eumaeus; species Eumaeus atala. The sequence goes on along the minus strand of JAFELO010001266.1, from coordinate 277,230 downwards.
AAATGAGAAACCGTTGGTGGCCCTTTGCGGCACTATCATGTGAGTGACAAACCTCCCCGGTTGTACCGGCCGAATTACGCAGCAATACAGCATCCTTCTAACTTCGTTACTTATACAGGAACACCTTGGACAGAATATAAGAGACGGTGTTATCAAGGCTGGCCCGGCTGTGTCAGTGGTCGCCTCCGCAGCAAGTCTGGGATAGCATAAAGCTACAAGCTATCATAGGCAATAGGGTCGGCCTTCCAGTTTCTACATACAAAATTTTCGTCCATAACTGTAATGATCGATAAATAAATTAATAATCATTTACATTTTGTTTTATTTTGGAAGATTATTATTCCACTTTTTGTTATCTAATAGACATAAAACATATAGCATGAGTAGGAATGGTGTAGGTATAATTCAATCCTGAGAGATCTCGTCATCATTGGTGTATATTTCTTTCTCGCAGACTTAGAACAAATCCTTGGTGCTTTGGAGCTACAAGTAGGGCTCCGTTACTGGTAATTTTTGCTGGAGATTACAGGGAGAATACCCAACAAAGACATCAAAGAGGATAGCATTGGAACGATGGGTGCTAGGATCAGCTCTTCCCAGATTAACCTCTTCAATAGGGGGAAGCACCATATCTGCCTGAGCTGAAACGGCCTTTCTATACTATCATGTATGTACATTCGACACAATTTTTGCCACACCTAAAACATTGAAGATATAAAAGCGCTCTTGGACCACCGCTGTATTAGGTCACAGTGTTTCATTTACCAGGATTGCCGTTGCTCCTAGGAGGGAGTTTTCCATGTTGAGCATACACTAAGAACAAGCGAGAACTTACAGAGGCGTAATCAGCCGATGCGGCCTCCCACATTGAGAGATTGATTACTTTTACAGGCAATAAGCAGAGATGCTATGAGAAGAACAGGGTACTGATATCCAAGACATGCAATATATTGGTGGTCCAATAGACAGCATGTATTAGCGGATTCAGCGGATTGGTTGGAATGGGGCTCAGAACCACAACCGAGCGTCTACCTCAAAACAAAGAAAGGACTTTACAACTGACAATTATTCACGCCTAAGTAAAGGCCTGAATAGAGATGGTCGTATAAAAGAATAATATTCATCCCATCCTGTCTACTCTCCTTTTTTTTCACCGCCAAACCAGCCCTGGGAGAGCCGGAAGGGTATTTTGGACCCAACACTATCGACCGAAAACCTCTGTAAATGCCTTCATCCGGCGTAGTGGCGTGTCCTGGATCTATCGGCGACAAGACAACACGGTGACACCCAGTGTAAGTCCCAGCCAGGGGAGTCGCCCCTGACTGGGACTTACACGATGTTTTGGTCGGAAGTTCACCGGAATAATTCCTTCCAGATCTCTCCTAACATACAGTTCCGGTTACATCAATTTCTATTGAGCCTTTCTAGGACTGATCACACACAATAAATTTTGTACAAGTCGCATTTCCATATCGTACATAACTCAGGTCTTAGGGTTCTTCATCAGATACTCCAGACCTTCTGTTTTTTTAATTCTATAAGATAGATCAAACAACGCTTAATAAATTTTGTGAATACGGCATATTGATAATCATAATAGTTCGGCTGGTCTGTTACAGTTCATCTTCCAGTTTATTAGGTATTCCAGGTCATTCATGATAATGCTTTTGATCGTTTTCCCTTTATATATTTTACCTCGCTAATTAATTCCATTTCGGTGTCAAATTTCAGCTCTCTAGATTTATGGAAAGTACTAATTATATTCTGATTATCAGAGAATCAGTGAATCAGTGACGTCCAAACTAGCGAAACCATGTCGTTGCATTGCTTACGATACAAATAAGCAACAAACATGATTTTTTCAATATAAATGTGTACTGATAGCTTACTGGATGACGACAATTTCGTCCTAAACCTATCCAAAGATCCTCAAATAGGTGCAGGAAAATACGCTGAAATGGTTCCAGAAAATTATGACTTGACAGTATTTGTCTCGCGCTGGGCATTGTCGAACGTATGTGTTTTAGCTTCGTATGAAATTTATAATTAGTACATTACAAAGAGGAAATATTTGATTGTTTATTTGCATTGAATAGGCTCCTAAACTGCTGGACCGATTTGAAAAAAAAATAGCATTTCCTTCATTATCGCTGATAACCGTAATGTTATCTAAAATGATCACTATCAAAACTTCGATAACTAAAGTTTGAAAAAAATATCACAGTAAATCTGTATTATGCTGGAGAAATTATTGACAAATAGCTGTGTCAAGATACGTTGTTCTGTCATGAATTGAATTTTTGACCATGTGGTAACGTGTAATGTTTACGAAGCCAAAATAAAAATGTATAGTATTTGTACTCTTGTAAAACAATGAATATTTGCCACATTTTGTGAAATACTCGTGCGAACTTGAGTCGGACTGCTAGTTACTTGTAAGAAAAAAAGTAATCTACCATTAAGTAACATACATCTCAAACTAACATATATGTGTGTATGTAATATGTATGCATGTGTTTGTGTATCTTCTTCATGGATTACAATATTGAAGAGTTATTACATTAGTTTTATTACTCAGCACATCAAACCGCATGCAATAATAAGATCATTCTAAGGTTCTTTCCCATTCATTTAGGTGTAGATTGACTCGAGATCTTAAGAAGTGACCCCACCATGGTTCAAGCCTTGTCGTGGCGGTGGGGCTCAGTAGCCTGGGGTTATCCGAGACACCTTGGGCGAAGCCAATTGAACCGAAGAGGTGGCGGCTCTTAGTACCCCTCCTATAAGAAGAGGTGACTTAAGAGCAGGAGGAGGTGCCGCTCTTTGTACCCCTCCTATAAGAAGAGGGGACAAAAGAGCAAGAATAGGCGGCGCATTTGCGCACGGGGCAAGGGGCGAGGATGGGAACCTCACCCCATTGCACTGTCCCAAAGTCGGTGGGGTTGTCCTGTGGTGCGGGACAACCCCATCTGTGGAGGTGGCGTCGGTCTCTTCGGGGGCTGACTTGCCCGACGGCAAGTCAGCCCTGATAATTTGTTGTTCCGGGGCACCTCATCAAAGACGGCACTGGTGGCACTCGCGGTGGTTTCTGTGGGTATTCGGCACTATATAATGTGCCGCGAGCTCCACACACCACTGGACCCCACCCAGGGCCAG
>JAFELO010001266.1:234928-273979 GCA_017140195.1 Eumaeus atala | reverse complement strand
CATTGATAAAAGTCCCGTGAATATCATTCAGAACCCTGCGTGACATAGAAAATAACTGTGAATCATCTGTCGATTGGAGTTTACTCCTGTAAAACGAGCACTAGTCTAAAACGAAGGGAGCGCATGACAGCGCCGTCACACGATACGTACGCTCACCGTAACTGTTCCACGAGATTCCATTCCTCTTACTTATGACACTAGCTACAGACACTACAAAGTATTACGTCATAGTAAAATTCCGAGTCATCGTAATGTCCCGAAGGGGCGGAGCGTGCGAGCGAGAGCGCGCAACATGTCCTATGTCAGTCCATTGGGCGATGCGTATATAGAAAAATTAGACAACCGTTATCACGTAAAATTATATCGTCAATAACCGTTTATTGACGATATAATTTTACGTGATAACGTTTATTGACGATATAATTTTACGTGTGTAAGTCCGTACTTACACACACCCTGTATAGCTAAGGTAGAAAAAAAATTTGAATAGCAAATATTTCGAATGCTAGAATCACGAGTCGCATTCGCGAGCAGTGCCGAACTGTCAATAGTAGCATGAGGTCACGATCGAGATGAAACATATGTTAATTCCATTATTTTAACATATGTTAATTCCATTATTTTAACATATGTTAATTCCATTATTTTACAGCAATTAACTGTATTGTATATTAAAATTATAATATAATATCATTCCTAGTGAAACATAGAGCCCGGTCTACTATGTTTTAACTAAGCAATCTTTGTAGGCAACTGCTGCGGTATATTCCAACTTGGAATAGGAATATAGCTGTACAGTTTTGTGTGCAATAGTAAATGACTGTGTAATAGTAAATGACTTGTGTGGCGTAACCTCGGACTTCGCAATTACAAGTACATAGAAATATCCAAAAGCAAACTTAACATACCTGCTTATATTAAATAGCATGAAATGTCTCAGATGCCTTGAATATATTAAAGAAGACTGGAAAATAAATAGAAATCACAAGATTTAGAAAAAGTTCTATTCAGGATTTCAAAAACAAATCACTTCTTAAAAAAGTGCAGCAATTGTCTACTCTGTCCTAGAAAGCACTATACGCGACTACACCAATACACCATCAAAAGACATCATCAACTTCAAAAGGTTTGTGCTTGCAAAGGGATCTGATTACCCCATGGACTGTTAGGTACTACTCCAGAGTCACTCCAGCTTTTGTTCATTGTTAAAAATATTTTATTTAAAAAAAATATTAAAGTTGATTAAGAGACAAGAAACCTAATTAGTTTATTTAAACGACAATATGGCTTATAGGTCAATTGGGCAATATATCATATCAGTTTAAGTATTCGCAATTAACCCGCTGTCGCCTACATGTGCATAATAGAAGATTGGTACTATAAAAATGCAGTGAAAAATAGATGAGATCTAATACAACATTAAACGTACAATTGTTGACATTGTGAAAGAAATCCTAAGTACATAGATAACACAATCTGTTAGGCTGAGCGAGTATAAAAAGGTACACCAGCAAGCAATGGCATTAAAGTCAGACAATCATTGGCTCAGTCAAAATGAACTTCAGAAAGATATTCATGTTCTGTATCGTGACAGTGCTTCTGGTGTCGTTCGCGTCTGCCGCGCCCGAGCCAAGATGGAAGGGCTGGAAGAAAATTGTAAGTCAATAATATCCGCATTTTCGAAAATAAAATTGTTTTATCAATAGTATAGAAGGGAGTAACGAGAAATCGGAGTCCTTATTACGACTTCCGATGCCCATGAACATTAGCATAATTATTGTGCGTTTCTTTTCCTTTTCACCTCCTGTTCCCACTGGCCCAACGTCTACTCACAAACCACACGAAACTTACCTCCCCGGTCGTGCCGGCCCTATTCCACTGCATCGCAACATGCACACTACCTCTTCATCTGTCTTCCAATGAACCACTGAAAACTCGCAAATTCCGCATGGAATGTGCTGTATCAGTGAGCGAGAGGTATCTCCCCGGTCGTGCTGGCCCAATTCCGTGGCAATGCAGCATGACTGTGCGCCTTGCAAGACGTGTGTTTCATAAGCTTTGTATTACAACTGATTTCATGCTTACAAGTTATCGTTATATTACATTAATTGTGTGAGTGATTCTAGGTACCTTATACAGGTATGCAATAAAATTACTGTAATTAATGACTATGGGTCATCTCGTATTCATATATTCGATACCAAATCTTGAAATTTTTGTAAGAAAAAACGCGCTGAAACTTCCAATGGAAAACTTTAAAACTGAATATTTATATTGACTTATAGTTAATAGAGGTGCGAATTATTTTAGGCATTGATATCAAAAAAGAAATGGTAAAAATTTGTTCATAATACGAAAATCGACATCTCAAAAAGGTTCAGCTAGAAACATTGATTTCCAAAAGTACAAGATGTGCGATTTCATATTCAACTGTCATTGTAAAGCATCCGTGATTGTACATCAACATATTTCTTGCAATGTCAACCTGACGTGTATAGTTTTAAATAGTTTTGACGATGTAGATTTTATTTAAAAGATGATACGAAACTTAATAATACATATTTCCTTGAAATGTCAACCTTACAAAATCACGTCTAAGTTGTTTTTATAGTGTGTAATTTCACAGTTGATCACACACATCTTTTATATGGACCGTTATGAAATACTCACTGTAGAAACTAGAAAATTTTGCTAAAGTGCTCTTACAATAAGTTAATAAATAAAAGGTCAATAGTTGAAATAACTAGAAATCGAAATAAAAAAAAAGTATGCTTTCTTCGCTCCACCCTAACACGTATCCTACACGCCAAACTCCACAAGGTTTCGGGACCCTCACTGTGTATGGCTAGAAACTTGAAAAAAATACTAAAATGATCTTACATATGTCAATATTTAATACTACAGGTAAACAAAAATAAAAAAAAGTATATTTTTTCTCTCTAACCTCTCTAATCATTACGTATCCTACCTACACGCCAAACCCCTATCGCTCCAATGTACTTCGTCTAAAAGGCTGGACAAAAAAATCATCAGGCTCACATAAATTACAGACAGCATTTCCGTAGTGACATCATATAAAATGTTTTCGGGTCCGAAACCGGTTCATTTATGGGAAGAAAAATGGTCTTAATATGTTAGAATTTTATCCCGTTGTAAGGATGACAGTAGTTTATCACTCCCGGCAAGGAAGGTATTTATTAATTATGTTTCTAGAGATGGCAGCGTTTGGTACATATCCAAGTCGTTTTGTTTGAGGTTTTTTTGTTAAAAAAAATCTATTTAGTTATCTAAGCTGGATAAAAGACTGCACTAACAGTAAAATTTTCGGGATAAAATAATAAACTTGATTTTTAATAGTACTTAAACTTATTTCCCGTCAATTGCTTATCACTTAACAGTAATGATTAATCGATTACTTTTGCCTTTTCTTACATTGATCCAGTTTGGACTTTCGACTTTTGATATAAATAGAAGCTAGGAACAAATGGTAACATATCGTTTTTGAGAACGAAACAGCCGTAAATTATAAAGAGAAATCAGAGCCATATGGTGACTACAGATACCCAAACATCCACATTGAATAAGCAACGGCGTTACCCACCTTCACCCCATCCCCAAATGAGCCTCCGTAAACCTACGCACCGCAAACGCGACACCCAGCATTTACGGTGATGTATGACTTCCCACCTCCCACTCATCCTTTCTAATTCAGCTGTAATGCAACCTGGTACTGACTCAACTGTATTTCTTCTACAGGAACACCTGGGACAGAACATAAGGGATGGTATTATCAAGGCTGGCCCAGCGGTCGCAGTAGTCAGCTCGGCGGCCAGCCTGGGATAGCGATATGCTTCCATCAGCATACGAGGAGTCCTCCACCTGTAGCCTGCGAAATCGTCGTCACCAATAACTTTCATAACATGATAGTTTATAAATAAATCATTTACATTTATATTTAGTTTTATTTTGGGGTACTCTATTTTTAATAATTATCTCTGTACATATCTAATCACTTTTTTTACATCATACTACCGATCCGCCCCGGCTTCGCGCCTAAACAACTGGGAACAAATCATACACTAAAACCTTCCACGGGAATTTCTCTATCCATTAATGTAAACCGAATGAAAATCAGTTTAGCAGATTTTTGAGAAAATCGTTCACATACAGACAGACAACTTCTGTGACAGTCCGTTTTATATGTAAGGAGGTGGACAAAAGCGAACAATGGGAGTTATTTGATGAGTACCTACTTCTCCTTGTCCTTGTCCTCCTTCATTCCCCCAATGGACCTCTAACCATGAACCGTCGGAAACACGACAGCATAGATGTCAGTCGAGACGGCCCAATTCGACAGTAATGCAGCATGGCACTACCTCTTACTGGAACAAAAATAAAATATTGCTAAAAGAGCGCAAGATAAGCACAATAAAGCGCTATTACGCGGGACCACATACTTTTTTACAAGATGTTAAGTTATTACGCGGGACCAGCTACTTTTTTACAAGATGTTACGTTATTACGCGGGACCACTTACTTTTTTACAAGATGTTACGTTATTACGCGGGACCAGTTACTTTTTTACAAGATGTTACGTTATTACGCGGGACCAGTTACTTTTTTACACCACACTTTTTTATGCAGAAAACTCCAAAAAGGTGATTATTATTTTTATGGTATAAAAGGGCAAACGAGAGATCAGAGCCTTTTACGACAACCGACGCCCATGAACATTCGCATTATTACTATGTCGATGCGTTGCCCTCCTCTACTCACCAGTGAGAGATGACGCAAAATTAGACGCCAACTGCAAAAGTAATAAATCAAAAAGTGCCTTACAGAAATAATGCACGACTTCCTTCCTAACGTAATTTGACGAACCGTTGGTGAACAACGTTCAATCATTTTAGAGGTCAAATGTATAAGTAAATCGCTTTTGGAACCCTAAAAAGCGATAGTATCTAGGATTAAATGACCAATTTCGCTTACAATTTTCTCTAAACACGCAATATTCAAAAATGGATGAATTAATGGTCCGTTGCGTGAGTTGAGATCCCAAACCGAGCACCGACGGAGATACGAGCATGGAAGTAATTTCAAATACTAGTTATTCTGTGACATATTTCATATAATTATATAATTTTATTTTATTAAGAGGTAATACTAGTCTCTAAACGTGTAAGAGGCTTCAGCGAGCTGGTTGTGTGGTATCCGGTCTGCTTCATAGTGACAGTGAGATAGACGGGAACACCGGACAGTGGTCATGTCGAGTGATAGTGATACCATCAATCGGATCGGCGATAGGCAGCTGTGGCGCCAGTCCCGGCCCTAATCTGCGATCCGCCTGCTCAGCGTGGCAATTATGAGCATTTACCTCCAATGGACGATGGCAGTAGAATTACACCCCTCGTCCCTGGTAGTGCCACTAGTCCTCGCCACGGTAGTGACCAGGGTAACGGTGGAATAAGGCAGGGGTGCTTTCTTTAGGGAAGGCGGCATTCCATCAAAAGGTGGCGGGGAATACTTAGTGAATACGTCTCTCATAGGCAACGTCGTCGAAATATATATATATATATATATATATATATTCCGATGACGACATGGAGGCTACTTATGAGGATGTTCAAAGGCCTGACATAACATCCGTAAGGCCCGCTTTAATGTTATTACGGTGCGTAAATAATGGTGTCAAATCGAGTCTGGGACCGCATAGAGTCGGAATTCAAAATCGTAGGGGGCAAGTGTAGGTAAACTGCCTCGAAAGAGAGGGCCTCGTATTAATGAACACTTAGAGTAGAGCCTTGTACTGCGACAAGGAACGAGATTAACTTTATTATGACGAAACGCATATATTTAGCGGTGTCTCCGTGATCAACTGATTTAATGCCGGAAGTTAGCATCAATTGGTCAGAGGCTCTCTGAATATAGGCTTTCGACGCTGGCGTGACCGATTAGTATAGTTAGCACTACGACCTAAATTCCGGCGAACTGGAATTAAGAAATCCGTTCAATGCCCTAGACCCTGAGCGGCGTGATTAGTTGAATGCGGGTGGTGGGTGAAGGATATTGCAGGAGCAAGTATACGAGCAGAAAAGCTAAACTCTCGGATGAGTCATTTAGACTTATGAGGGAACGCCGAGCACATTAAACCGTTACGTCTGCCGATGTCAAGCTTCTTTCAAAGCGAATCCACAAACAAATACGCCAAGATCTTCGCAGCTCAAATACGCAACGGGTTATCGAATCGATTGAGCAGAATAAAGGGTAGAAGGTTTTTGATTAGAAACTCGCCAGAAATTATCTGACAAAGGTTAGGACTGAGTCTACTTTTACTGGTTACCGTTTCTTCTAAGCGTGGGATCATAGAGATGGAAATTTTCTATAGGGAGTTCTATTCGTCGCCCGCTCCTCGTCCCGATATCTAGAACAGCGATGCGCGTGCAAGTCAGATACGAGGTTTGTCAGGCGATCTGCAGAACGTCAGCCAGAGTGAGATTAGTGAGGCTCTTGCGCATTTTAATCCAATAGAATTTGTAATGAAGTCATAGGCAGAGATCTAAAGTATCAGATATCACACGAAAAATAAGCTCGCTGAAGTCGCAATTGGCTGGTCCCACACTCAGAGGAATAGATGGCAGGCAGGCCAGTACGGTTCTGGAGTGGAGGCCGCACTTGGTGTTGGTCGACCGTTCACCAGGAGAGAAGTCGATCTCCGTGCAGTAGCTGGTCCGGGATGGATGCGAGTAGCAGATCGGTCATGTACGCGTTTTTTGAACGATGCCTATGTCCAGCAGTGGACCGATAAGGGCTGGTAATGTAGTTGTAATGTTATGCTACATTGCAGCAGAGTTACGACCGGGGAGTTATCTCTCGCTCACATGATGGCATTTTCGCAGTCGCATTTCGTGCGGTTTTTGAGTATCCGGTGGCCCATTGGGGGAGATGAAAAGGAGGGTAACGCATCGACATAGTAATTATGCTTATGTTTATTGGCGTCGGTAGTCGTGAAAAGGCTCCGATTGCATGTTTGTCTATACTATAAAAAAAATATAAATTTCCATTTTTCGGATGTTTTTCGTCATCTTCATCATTTTCGAGAAATTTACGTCTTTCTCAGTCAGTGGAAAGTAATGATTTCCCTTTCAGATGAAGAACAAACAATAAACTAATCCAAGAAATGTTCTATTTTTTTCTTTGCAGTTACGTAGCTGTATTATAAAACAGTTACAGCGATACTTGGGAATGATTTTAGTGTATAATTTAATCATGGGCGAAGCCGGGGCGACTCGTTAGTATTACATAAGAAAAATTCTATGTCAATATGTGTACAAAAAAATTAAAAATCTTTTGCAAGATCTTCAAATTATATTATCTTTTGGTAATCTAGTCGCAAGCCGGAATCCAACATGTATACCAACTTAGATTTCCGGCTCGGAAAATGTATGTCCGAAATTATTACTCTCAATCCGGAGTCCAGTTCTATTTAGCTTTAGGCTTGTATTGATAACGCGACTGACACACCCCCACCCGCCTCATTTGCGGCCCCGCTGCTTCTGTGGAATGTGGATTTACTCGTATATGCAAGGAATAAGGGAACATCTCAAGGCGCGTTTTATACTTTACGCTATTAACTACGTATTCCTGGGCGTCGGTAATCGTAAAAGGCTATAGTGTAAAAGAAACAATAACCATTTTTTGGAATTTACTAAATAAAAAAGTATGGTGTAAGTATAAAAAAATGAGAATAGTCAAATTTTGTAAAACAGTATCTGGTCCCGCGTAATGCAAAACGCTTTATTGTTCTTACATCTCTTGCACACCTTTCGCAGTATTTAATTTTCGTTCCAGCCAGAGGCCATCCCGCGTTACTACCTAATTGGATCGGCACGACCGACATCTATGCTGTCGTGTTTCCGGTGGTTTGTGGGCAGACGGTGGCCCATTGGGGAAGTGAAGGAGGACAACGCATGTTTGCGGATAATAATGGGCGTATTTACTCACCAAATAAATCAAATCATTCGCTTGTTTTTTCGCTAAACTGATTTTCATGTGGTTTACATTAATGGATAGAGCAATTCCCGAGGAAGGTTTTAAGTATATAATCTTTACTCAATTGCTTGCGGACGAAGCCGGGGCGGATCGCTAGTATGATGTAAAAAAAGGATTAGATATGTACAGAGATAATTATTAAACATAGTGTACCCCAAAATAAAACCAAATATACGTGAAATAGACAAAAAAAATGATTTATTTATAAATTATGATGCCATGAGTGTTATTGGTGACGATATCGCACGCTGCAGGTGAAGGGCCGATCCTTTGCTGGTGGAAGCTTATTTCTATCCCAGGCTGGCCGCCGAGCTGACCACTGCCACAGCCGGGCCGGCATTGATAATACCATCCCTTATATTCTGTCCCAGGTGTTCCTGTAGGAGAAATACAGTTGCGTCAGTGCCATGTCGCATCACAGCTGAATTAGACCAGGGCGACTGCGAGGTGCCTTTCGCTCATTAAACATCGTAATAACCGTCGCGTTTACGGTGCGTGAATTTTCGGCGCCACATTTGGGGATGGGGTGCAGGTGGTTAACGCCACTGCTTAGCAATGTGGCTGTTAATGGGTATCTGCAGGCACCATATGGGTATGATTTCTCGTTAGCCGCCCTATAGTAACGATTTATGACGCTCTCTAGCTCGCAGGCTGCGGCTATTCGGGACTCGATAGCAATGAATTAATGTTAACTCGAATTATGACTCGAAACATTACTGTGACGTCATGCTTTTCGCAAAGCTTTGATGCAAGCTTGCCAGCAAATCATAAACGATTTCCAACTATCAGAATGGTATTTTAACAGTATAATATCACCCTTCCGTGTATATTTTAAATTTATTTATCAAGGTTATAATTTACAGCCGCTATGTTTGTTCTCAAGCTATGTTTTCCTATCTTCCTAGCTCCTATTTAATTTCAAAAGCACTTCCGGCTTTAAACTGGATAAATGTAGGAAAAGACAAAAATACTCAAGTTCATCATTACTACATTCCATTTTAAAATTCTTAGGAATAGGTAGTGCCATGCTGCATCGGGGGAGGTAGTGCCATCATAGTGCGTAACACCGCGTCCTCCTATGCAACAGAATTGATCCGGCACTACCAGGGAGGTGCCTCGCGCTCACATGATACCGCCGTAAAGTGATATAATATTCAGTGTCGCGTTTCGTGTGGTTTGTGAGTAACCGGTGGCCCATTAGGGGCGAAGGAGCGCAACGCATCAACATAGTAAGTATGTGGATGTTCATGTTTGCTCCTCTATTCTATAAAAAGAAAAATGCTATTACGTGAAAATCATCTGACGCTAGATGAATTTAAGTGACTTCCTGCATCAGATATTAAAATTAAAGAGTTTATTACTTTATCCAGGCAATGTAACTATTAGTCCAGTCTTTTATCTAGCTAAAATGAAATTGCATTTTAACAAGAAAATCTCAAACAAAAGGACTTGGATATGTACCAAAGGCTGCCATCTTCAGGAACATAATTAATGAATACTTTGCATACCGCGAGTGGCAAACTACTGTCGACCTTACAGCGGGATAAAATTCTAATATATTAAGACCATTTTTCTTCCCATAAATGAACCAGTATCGGACCCGTAAACATTTTATGTGATGTCATTAGGGAAATGCTGTTTGTTACTTATGTGTGCTTGGTAATTTTTTTTTGTTTCTAGCCTTATAGTCGAAGTACATTGAATCGAGTTTGGCGTGTAGGATACGTGTTAGGGTGGAGCGAAAATTATTTTTTTTTTTTTTAGAAATTTTGTTTTCCTATAGTGTTAAATATTGGCATATGCACGATCATGTTAGTTAAGTTTTTTATTTTCATGATCATATACAGGAAGTGTCACAAAGCCGTCGATATAAAAGATGTGCAACTGTCAAATTATACACTTTATAAGAACAACTTAAACACAATTGCTGACACTTCAAGGAAATATGTTTGACTTTTGCACATCTTTTAAATGGAATCTGCATTGTAAAAAAACTCTTAAAATCATGCACGTTAGGTTAACATTGCAAAAAATATGTTTATGTAATATCACGGATGCTTTCAATGACAGTTGAATATGAAATCTTATATCTTGTGTTTTTGGAAATCAATGTTTCTAGCTCAACATTTTGAGATGGATATTTTCGCATTATAAACAAAATTTTACTATTCCTTTTATAATATCAATACCCAAAATAATTCGTACCTCTATTAACTATAAATCAAAATTTATTAAATCACCATGAATATTCAGTTTTGAAGTTTCCCATTGAAAGTTTCAGAGCGTTGTTTCAGACATAGATAGATATCAAGGTTTGGTATCGAAAACAAAGTTCACTTACGCAATTAATAGGAAAGGGAGCGTTATACCTTTTAAGCATGAAATCAGTTATAATACAAAGCTTATGAAACGCACATCTTGAAAGAGGCCGAGGCGTGCTGCTTTGCCGCGGAATTGAGCCTAGCCGAGAGAGATAGCCGGAATATATCTCTCGCTCACATGATACAGCACATTCCATGCGGACTTTGTGATTTGTCAGTGGTACTTTGGAAGATGGAGGGGTAGTGTCATGCTACAATGCAGCGAAATTGGGTCGGCACGATTGGGGGTAACTCACGCTCACATGATACCGACGTAAAGTGACACTTTCGGTGTAGCTTTTCGTATGGTTTGTGAGAAGCGGGTGGCCCATTGGTAGGGTGGCGGTGAAAAGGAGGGCAACGCATTGGCACAATAATTATGCTGATGTTTATGGGCGTCGGTAGTCGTAAAAAGGCTCCAATTCCTCAATAGTCCCCTCAATAGTATTAAATACTGATATTACTGATGTTACTGATATTACTGCTGTTACTGATATTACTGATATGACTGGTATGACTGATATGACTGATATGACTGATGTTACTGATATGACTGATATTACCGATGTGACTGATATTACTGATATTACTGATATTACTGATGTTACTGATGTTACTGATGTTACTGATATTACTGATATGACTGGTATGACTGATATGACTGATGTTACTGATATGACTGATATTACCGATGTGACTGATATTACTGATATTACTGATGTTACTGATGTTACTGATGTTACTGATGTTACTGATGTTACTGATATTACTGATGTTACTGATATTACTGATATACTGATGTGACTAATGTTACTGATATTACTGTATGATTTAGTACATATTATTACAGAATTACATATAAAAATATCAAATCAAGACTTGGCATCGAATATATGGAGTACAAAATGACCTATAGTCATTAATTAAGGTAATATTTTTATAATTTTTCATACCCGTATAAGGTACCTGGAGTCACTCACACAATTAATAGGAATATAACGTTATTTTTCAGCATAAAATCAGTTGTAATACAAAGCTTATGAAACACACGTTTTGCAAGAGGCACAGACATGCTGCGTTGCCGCGGAATTCGGGCCGGCACGACCGGGGAGGTACCTCTGCAATTACTGATAATACTGTATGGTTCAGTACATATTGAAATAATACTTACAATTTTCTTCCAGCCCTTCCATCTTGGCTCGGGCGCGGCAGACGCGAACGACACCAGAAGCACTGTCACGATGCAGAACATGTATATCTTTCTGAAGTTCATTTTGACTGAGCCAATGATTGTCTGACTTTAATGCCATTGCTTGCTGGTGTACCTTTTAATACTCGCTCAACCTAACAGATTGCGCAAATGTTATTCTACGTACTTAAGATTTATTTCACAATGTCAACAATTGTACGTTTAATGTTGTATTAGCACTTATCTTTTTTACTGTATGTTTATTGTACCAATCTTCTATTATGCACATGCAGGGGACAGCGGGGTAATTGCGACTACTTGAACTGATATGATCTGCTGCCCAATTGACATACAATCCCTATTTTCTTTTGAAGAAACTAAATATTCTTTTATTTTTTTATGATATAGGGGGCAAACAAGTCGTGCGTAGTGACTACCGCCGCCCATAGACATCTGTGAGACTAGGCGTCCTACAGACGTGTTGCCGGCCTTTAAGGAAGTTTTCTAGTCACATAATCAACTTGAATGTTTTTTTTTTAATAAAACGATTTTTTTAAGAAAAAATAAAAGCTAGAAGATGTCCCGGATTATCAAACTGTCTGTGGAGTAATACCTGATAGTGCATGGGGTAATATCAGACATACTTTAATGGGGGCATACATCACAGATCCCCTTGCAGGCGCAAACCCTTTGAAGTTGATGGTGTATTGATGTAGTCGCTTATGGTGCGTTCTTGGATAGAGTAGACGACTGCTGCTTTGTTTTTAAAGTGTTCCGTTTTTGATATTCTGAAATATATTCAAGCTATTCAATATAAATAGATATGTTTATTTTGCTATTTACAAATTATACGTACCTGTAATCACAAAGAATGAGGTTGCCCCAAACAAATCGTTTACCATTACCCGACTCACACAAAATTGAATATTTATGTTTATATTCTAAACTGGAATCTCGTTTCACCCGCTGCAGTTACTTACAAAAGTTGACTTAAGAAAAAGGAGGTGGTTAAAAAACCTGTACGTTTGTTACGCGATTATGTCGTTAATTGTAGATCGATTTGCGAAAATATAATTTTGGTTTGAAAGGGTATAGGTATATTTCCAAGGTGGTCCCACGTCATATAATCAAAATATGATGATGGGATCCCGGAGAGATCAGGGGAAATTCTCAAATTTTATATGCACGCTTTTTTTCTTATGTATGTATTTCATATATATGTCATGTGCACTTAAATTTTACAAATCTCTTCTAAGAGCTTCAAATTATAATATATGTACGTACAAAGATCAAAGCTACTTATGTGATAAGGCGAATGAAATATTTTAACTAAGTTTGATAACAATAGCGAAGGCAAGCACGAATTTCCCTCACGAGAAGGGAGGGAAATTATAATACAGCGCTAAAATATAAAATAACAGAAGGTAGCGTTATAATCTGACTGCACCGGCAGGAACATGTTTTTCGTGAGTCTGTATGTATGTATGTAGATTTTGTATGCGCTACAGCCTAAACGATTTGACGAATCGTCACGGTGGGTTATCGTAAAATTTGTCTAGATAATGAGGGAAACTCTGGTGTTAAAATGTATTTTAAGCAGCCATTTTTATTATTAAGTATTAGGTTACTTAATTAACAAACTTTTATTATTCTTATACATAGGTATATCTAGTCTAGTTTCTAAAGTGTCCTATTTTAAGGTCTTGTTTAACGATTTTTTGTCATATTATTCGTTTAATATGTAGTTACATGTACTTGTTGTACTCATATTATGATTGATTATTGAAATCTGTAATTATAAACCATTAAAGTGAGGCACAGTCAGAAAAGAAAGCTATTCATGCTCACAACAACACAATATAATGATTTCTTAGGTTTTCGCGAGTGTTACGCATTATAATAAAACTACTTTAGTGTATTCTATCGCGGTTTATTAGGTATTATATACTTATATATTATTATATTAATGTAGTTACATGTACTTCTCATGTTGTGATTGATTATTGAAGTCTGTAATTATAAACCACTAAAGTCAGGTACAGTCAGAAAAGAAAGCTATGCATGCTAACAACAACACAATATAAGGATTTCTTAGGTATTCGCGAATGGTACATATTGTAATAAAAACTATATATTCCGTCGCGGTGTATTAAGTATTTTTCAGCAACAACGTTTCAAAATCTTAACAGCCACTAGGGTCATGGGTGGACTGATGTAGCAGATGTTCTGATGTCACAAGTCATCAAAATCACCCGAATATTTTTATAATTATTTAGTTGTACCGGTTAACGCAAAAAGTGCCTATTGTACGTTGCAGTTGTGAGGTATTACGTTTGGATTATGAATATGTTTATAATTGGAACCCAAGCAGAAGGAAGCACCAAGCTATTTTCTCTATTGAAATTTGAATGTAATGACAGGGGCCAACCTCAGTGTGTATGTGAATACAGATTTTGTAACACATGACGTTGTTTTATAATATTAATAAACAACATTATATTCACGGAAGTTCGGTTAATAGGGTATGCTAAAGAAGCAATGACAATTAATTTATTGTAAGCATTATTTAGTTATGTTAACAATTGTGAGAAAGATTATCTTTACGATGTTTAACATCTCACGGTTGCATGATATTTTACGTGGGAGTTATTTTGTGAAAATGGGACGAAAACGTGTTACAGGAAACCAGGAAGCGCTCATAGCAATTCCTGGACTCTCTCAATCTCATTTTCTATCGTTTCTATACGTAATGGTAATTTTTCGATATTCTAGTCAAAATAGCAAGCAATATTTAAGTTAGATTTCCAGCTCAGGAATATATGTCCGACTTTCTTACCATCAATCCGGAGTCTAGTTTTATCTAACTTAAGACTTCTATTGATACCTTTAATGGCACTCCTCCCGGGACCCACGCGTCCCCGCCGCTACATAAGAGGACATTTCACGGCGCGTTTTATACCCACAGCCCGCGCGGTTCTTTGCGCACCGCTTGGCTTCTGGCGGGAGATCAGTTTGCGCTAGTGACGTGTCCGTGCACGTCTGGCAAAAACATTACAAAGCGGTCTTTCGATTACCTTGGTGTAAGAAAGTTCAACTGTTTGGTGTAACAGTCTATAGGAATATAGGTACGAGAATGTGACGCTTGTATCGTCCGCCAAGTTGCGGGCGATGATCTCAAACGCGCCTGCCGCGAGACCCCGCAAATCATCGGTCTTGTGACTCTTGAAATAAAATCGCAAACCGCCACCGCAAGGGGCGCAGTAAAAAAAATCGTTATTTTAAATCAATGCACGGAGTGCATCCAATATGTTTTAAACTTATGGGATTTTTTAAACTTATGGGATTTTTCGTTCTAATTTAATGTTAGGTTATTCTGCTTCTTGTTAATCTATGCTATAATACATCATATTTTCCCACATTCACACATGGTATTATAAACCAGTTGGACAATATTAAAAAGTGAAACCTAATAATGAATCATGCATACATTGGATACTAATTTGTAAACTTTCTAGTTATTAAGAAACGGAAAATTTCTACAAGGTTGATATTTGCATAGAGACGAGTAGTGGAGTCATCTAATACTGAATGACGCCTATAGATATGCAATATTCGTGAATTGGAAAACCAGAGTGATGTCAGGCACTGACATCTCACTGGAAATTTTCCCTGGTGTTAAGCAATAGTAAAGTTCCCATATTTGCCTTGTAGTAGCTCATAGTTAAACTTTGTTGACTCGGAGAAACGCATTTACGCGTCTACACCGGGCCTGGTAGGGTCCAGTGGTATGTGGGGCTCGCCGCACATTACAGTGACAAATACTCTTATAAACCACCGCGAGTGCCGTCGACGCCACCTTTGGTGATGTGCCCCGGAACTACAATTCATTGGGTCACGTCGACGGGCAGTCGGTCCCCGTAGGGGCCGACGTCACTATAAAAATAAAACTCGCCAAATTATACGTAACCTGAGAATGTACAGAATTTGTTAATTATTTCACTTTTGCATTCGGTATGGCAAGACTAAAATTTGTATGTACGATGTGTTTGTAATACTGTACGTAAATCATTCAAAATGGGTTGGAAAACCTCAATATTTCAGAGTTAGTTATTTGACAGTTCTCAGGTCAGATAATATTACACGTTACTATGACAGCATATTCTTGTGACAGGACGTGTGTCCGGACAACTAGTTGGTTCAAAAAATATATGTCAAGCTTTCAACACTTTTCTTAATAACTGTACCAACACAATGTCTTGTCATTAAGAAAATACTCTTAGTTATTAAATTGCCAACTGCAGGAAGACCGAGGATCGGCTAGCAGCCGTTCTTGGCTATATTAGGTTTCATATTATTATCAGATAACTAGCGATCCACCCCGGCTTCGTTCTTGAAAAAAGAGGAACAGATTATACTTGTTCTCTTTAAAAAATATCTATCCATGGGTGAAAATGAGTAGATTTTGAGAAAATCGATAATATACAAGTAGACAGTTTTTTGGAAACTTTGCTTTACAATATGCACCTATAACCTATAACTTGGGGGATAAATTCTCCTATCGTGGCTATTGATGGTCAGAAAATGTGGTGGCACAGCTTATTGCTAAATAAGCACTATAAATCATCTGGGCATCTCGACAGCTGTTAAGTCCCCTAAGTGACCGACTCTACCACGTCAGAAGGGTTGCTCCACACAACAGGACAGCCCTACCAACATTGGGACAATACATCGGGGCCAAAATCCCATCCTCACCCTTTATTCCGTGCACAAAATTGCCAACTGCTCCTGCTGTCTCTTATTAGGGGAGAAAAAGTAGCGTCCTCGGTTCAATTGGCTTCGGCAAAGCTTCATCTCAGACTACTTAGCACCATCCCATGGAAAAGGCTTGAACTTACAACATATATGCACCGCGACGGCATATCTATCTTTGTAAAGCGGTGTTTCGTATGCGAGTAACGCCGCCGTGTTGGCCGAATGTAGACCAGAACTACTCCCTACTGTCTTATCCTACGTTATAGAGCATCATCGTACTCTTTGGAAGGTCTTTGGACGGATTAAAGCTGGCGATGATGGCCGGTCGAACTAGCCTCCGTTCCATGCTACATACCACTGCAAACAATTTCAAGCTATTGCGACTCTCTGATAATATATTATTAACACCATCGAACCATAAAAATGGACCGGCCGTACTTTCATTAATAATTTATTACAGTGTATTGAGGTGGCCGATCCAGTAATAAAACTAACACATATTTATGATAATATGGCATTAATAGTTTTCTTTACAGGGTTTTCGGCCGCGGTCGTTTCTACAGGGACTAGCCGACTACACAGGACATAATGTGGACTTAATATAAAAGGGAAAGGTCACTCACTCAGCTCAACATCTCAGAAGTTTTTTTATAGAATAAGGGGGCAAACGAGATTTCGGAGCCTTTGCACGACTACCGACGCCCATTAACATCCATATAATTACTATGCATATGAATTTCCCTCCTTCTCTCAAATGGACCACCATCCACTCACAAACCGCACAAAACGTGACACTGAAGATGTCACTTTACGGCGGTATTGTGTGAGCGAGAGGTACCTCCCCGGTCGTACCGGTCCAATTCCGTTGCACAGGAGGATGAAGTGTCATGCACTATGCATCGCACCACATCTTTCCATGCAGCATGGCACTACCTCTTCCAGAACGTACTACTTCCTCTAGCTGCAAGTGCTCTAAGTTTCATTTTTTTTCTTTAAGACACTGTGTTACAAGTGTTAATTTTATGAATAAATCAATATTGCGTAAATAGATGGCACCATTTTTAAAGTTAGATTTTTCATAAAGTTTACGCGGCAAAGACGCGCGGGATGCAGCCAGTGATAAATACCGTAAGGAATTGTGTTACTTAACTAATCTAATGTAATTGCCGGGGCCAATTTTATCAATTCTTCGGGTACTTTTAATACTTTATCACAGTAGGACATCTGACATCTCAGTCCACCCGTGAACATGGTTGGTGCTTCTGAAACAAAATGATTAAATAAACCCACCACATGTATCGCGACGTTTTGTCCCATAGCGTGGACGGGAAAAAAAGTTCCTAACGTGTTCTGTGCGTATGTTCACCTATTGAATACGAGGCCATATACGTACTAGTGATGTGATACGTACTTCCTGATCCTATCCTTATCCCGTTTCTATAATATATAAGATGTTATCGGGGTCGGCTACCCGATCTAGGATTTGACGAGGGCGCCAGTTGTTACAAAGAGCGACTGCCATCTGATCTCTACAACCCAAAAGAGAAACAAGGCCCAATCCTAGATTAGGCCGAATTCGAATACTCAAAATCCGGGTTTCCTCAAGATGCATCACTGTACGAGCGCTCAGAAGAAGTTCAGAAAAACTCACTGGTACGTGGCTCGTATCGAACCCGGACCAACCAAGTGGAAGTCCGAAGGGCCAACCACAAGACCACTGAGGCTCTTTGTTATAGATTGAAATTTAAGCATAAATGTAAAAATGTAAATGTGTGCTTTAACACATGACAGAAATGAAACTTCAACGCACAAGTCTTTTATAATGAACAACATTCAAAGCCAAGTAACTTGTCAGCGGTGTATGAGCAACATCCTCCACGCAGCCGTAATTCTTTTTCGTGACGGAAATAAATCCTCCCCCTCCCCTTTCCGCATCTATCAATAAAGTACACTTCCAAATAACATTCCACTTCGAATACAGTTGGAGGGTAAAACTTTTATTATATTTAAAAACTAAACGTGCTTCGTATTATTGCTTCCCTATCGCTATCCCACGAGACGTTATTTTTAAGCATACGAACGTATTAACAATACGCCAATTATTCGCACTCAATAGAATCCTAAAACGACATTCTCTGCTTACCTACCATGCGTCTAGTGGTATAAGTAAAATGCGTTTCAACCCTGTCGCTCGCCTTCACACTACTTCTACTAATGTTCTCTCGAACAACGGTTTTTTGTGTAACAAAATTGGGACAAAACAAAAAGGAATTGTGTAAAATCAATTTGGCTGCTAAAACTAAGTAATATTGTTATAACTAAACGCGTGGTGACTTGGAGTGGCCCACGAACTTTAGTCACCGGTACACCACGATACATAAGCACCCACTAAAATCAATTATTACTCTGAATGTATAAATTATGTATTGTGATGAGAAATGAACAATTATTATTATTGCTATGTTTCAAAGTGTCTCAATTTGTGCATTACCTGGTTACAAGGGTCGTATGGGTTCTGTAGTGTGCAACGTCTTATCCAATTAAAAAAACAAAACCGAAGACACAATAAAATAGCTTTCGGCGCACATTCTTCGTATAATCTTCAGCTGTATCGAATTTCATATCTCTCCGTGGGAATTCCTTCCTTCGCGTAAAAATACAGGCCTGTCTTTATAAAGTCTTTAAATTTAATTGTCTACAATTTAATGGTTTTAAACTGGGCTTGCCTCATCACACTGTCCCATGGGTGCTAAGCCTGTATATCCGTACAGTATGGCGGTTATCACTTGTGACGCTTTGATATGATCGAAAAGTGCTAGAGGGAAATATTGAAACTGTATGGAGACCCGAACTTAATTAATATAAATGGAAAGAATAGGAAATGATTGCTATTTATATATTATAACACTAGAGATTCGTCCCGGCTTCGCCCAATATTCGCCCAAATTATATACTAAACTACACCTACCTCGGGAATCGCTTTATCCAGATGTAGAAACCACATGAAATTCCGTTCGGTAGAATTTGTGAGAATACACACATAGACAGACAGATTTTATGGACTATGTTTTTTAATGAGCACTAGCGATCCACCCGGTTTTGACCGTGAATAACAAGAGGCTGAATAACACTAAAACTTTCCTCGCAAATTGCTCTATTCAAGTAGATTTTGGGAAAATCGAGAACTAAAGCTATTGGCGACTTTGTTCTGTTATATACAGAAGAAGATAGACATATATAATCTTTATATGCAATAACCACCTACTGTCAAGTTATAAGATTATCAGACCTGTTCTTTGCGGTGGTATCATGTGAGCGAGAGGTATTTCCCCGGTCGTGCCCGCTCAATTCCGCTGCGACGCAGCATGGCTCCACCTCTTACTAAAATACCATCTGTAATAACTACGGACTACTTTTGTTCCTAAAAATGAATGATTGTCTCAAGATATTTCAAAACAAGTGAATCCGCGTGACCCAGCTGTAATTCATATGAAGCTATTACAGTCAAAAACGCATTTGCGGTACCGATTTGAACATTAAAAGTTCACTGCCTTAATGTATATTTAATTGTTAATATAAAAGTTTCACTAGAAATATACGAATGGCCTTAGAAAGGGTTTTACTTTCTTATATTATTAGCTGATTGTGAAGTAAACTAAGGTTTTAGTATTTCAATGAAAAGTAACCAGAAGAGATTCTAGAGCTGGCGTTGATTATGTGCTATTGGAGCAAGTCAATGGTTTTGTATAATAATATTTGAAATTCAACATTTAAACCTGTACAGGTCCTGCGCAATAAATTACCTAATTTTCACCAGCAGCCAGGTAGATAGTACGATCATGGCTGTCTGAGAGAGGGTTACGGATTTTCGTGACGGGGTGCGCATCGTAAAAAATGTTACCCTCATCAATTTCCTCGAACGCGCCAAACGTCTTTCAAAAAATAACGGAAGGTCGTTAAACGAATGTTACACATTTTTTTAAATATGGAACTACATAGGTACTCTGTGAAAAATGTTTCACTCAAAAATCTGAAAACATCAAGATTATGTGTTCATATCATCATCATCAAGATTATAATTCAAATTGCGCACTGCGATAGAACGGCAATTTCATACTTCGCCCCCATATACGTCGTATCTTCAATGTATTTTAGGGATTCGCATTTTCTCTTTTACAATTAGAGAATCTTAAAAATGCGAAAGTTGTATTTTTGTATTCATTGTGTTGTAACAGTGATGTTACTTTGGTCTTATGATTTATAGTGGAGAAGATCGAGAAATAATGAGCAAAGTAATTTTCCCATCGTTGAGCTTGTTACAGAAGTTAATTGAATCAAAAATATAGCCGTAGATATTTTTGAGGCATGGCTGGAGTATCGATATAAATGTTATCGATAACATTTTATTCTTACACTATAACGTCCACTCATAGTCACATGAAGTTCGAGGCCTTATTTATCCTGCAAAACCGACTTAAAATAAATAGTTCATTTTATTACAACAGCAATTTACAATTTGTCCGCCCCCCGCCCTCCACAAATAAGGAATCGGAGCCAATTCGATGACCATCCACATTCATTAATGTCCGCATGTTACTACAGATGCGTTGTTAAGATCAACCTTTGGCTTGTCGTCCAATTGTCATCCTGGATGAAGCCAGCAAATTATTAGAAAGGGTCATGCGTCTTTTGGAGAGGGTGTTGGACCAAACCTCAGCGACAATCAGTTCCGGTTTCGCCCGCGTCGGTCAACAATTGGTGCCATCACTAGGCTGAAAGCCCTGGCGGCAGAGGAAAAATCTCAGTACTTTTAATGGTTTCTTTAGATATTTCAAGCGCCTTCAACGCCTTGCCTCGGGAAAGAACAAAGGAGGGTCTGGGATACCAGGCGGTGTCTCAGTTTTGCGTCAAACTATCGCGGACAATAACGGAGTTGGTCTTCCCAGCTGGTGAACGGTCGACCAACACTTCGTTTTCCTAAACGCAGACTTCACTCCAGAACCTTACTGGCCCATCTGCCATTCTGCCCAATTTATAAGCCTATCTGTTGTTCACTATATACATTTTGTTTTCATTCTCTGAAGACCTGAAGATGAAAAAGTCTTCGTAGTCAGTCGAACTGTTGAGGCTGGACAAGCGCCGCCAACCAGTATTAGGTCCCTCCGAAAAAAAAATGTTTTCACTATTGGCAACCCAAATGCAGATTAGCGTTAAAGCCTTACCTCGTTTCCTTTTAAGTTAAGTTCAACCCGTTGTACATCACTGTGTTGCATATTAAAATACTTTATTTTAGGGTCACCGTGTGGGAAAACATCGATTTGTTGTGGTCAGGGGTTCTTAAAAATATAATTCTCGATCTTATAAAAAGGGTTAGTATAAAAAGTGTGTAGGGGAAAAGTTCCATTGAATAATTTTCTTTTCCTAATGAGTAAAATGACCAACTCTAACTGTACAACCATTGATTATCGACAACCATTGATATCTGCATAGAGGTTATACTGATGGTTGTAGTTTGTACCCTTCCCTATGGGCCACCGGAAACTCACAGAGTGTACGCGTATAGCTATTAATTCCATGTACCATGCAGGTCAGATTCATCTGTAATGCGTTATATATTTTTAGTTAATTAATCAAATAAATTTAAAAACCAGAACGCATCATTAATTGTTCAGACATCCGTCATTATTGAAGGTCGAGAGCGATGACAAGACACAATGTAGTGTTTACATACACTTCTATAGCGCTGCTCTCAATCCTGCGGCCCTGCTAGAAGAATATTGACGTAATTGATGCCAGCAGCGTGATGCCTTAACTTGAAAGAGCTGAATTTATGAGGTATCCCAGAGGTGTATTGCAGCTCGGGTCTCAAATCGCAACTATTCTGAAGAATTATTAATTTAAATATCGATATAGTCCAACACTATCGTAATACTAAGTAATGGCGTCACAGACAATAATGCCGGAGATCCACTAGAGCGTACTAGAAGATATGTATTTTTTCTATTGTGTCATTATCTGAAAAGCATATTTTTTATGTAACCTCACGGCTACTGAATCCCACCGAAGATACTATCACAGCACATGCAAACGTGCCAAAGGCCAACTCAATGATGTCAAATGATTTTTTTGCACTTTTATTAATTGTCAATCTTAATGTGTATGTTGTGTCGTTCTTTTACCTGTTTCCCACTATGGGTCTCAGGGTACTCATAAACCGCACGGAACCCCACAATATAACTAATATTCCACGGCAGCATCATGTGAGTCAGAGGTACCTCCCCAGTCTTGCCAATGCGAAAATTCAATAACATTTACTTAACTATATATACAACTACACACTTACAACAACATATCTTCACGCGCGTTTTTTTTTTAGCGCGTTCAAAAATTAAGATTATTCCATATTTCTCTAACTCAAATTATTCCATTTTTCTCAAAACAATGAAATCATTTCCGGTAAATTTCATCAAACCACACTTCCATTAAAAGAATACAAAATCCTTCCGCGAATTCTTATTCTTCTAAACATTCTAGAGTCTAAAACATCTCAAGCTTAGCTGTTCGTCGCTCCATAGTGCAGACCGAAACACAAATCTTCTAGGAGTTATGCAAATAGCTCAACGTTCGTACTAGGACTTCAGAACCATACGACAGTTTCACAAAACCGCCGGGTATTCAAACGCAGCTTCAATTAGGAAGTTTTAAACTGTTTGCTTGGAGCTTTCCAACTTCGGCGCACGTTTTATTGTTCACTTATTACGATTTGAAATGCTGGAAGCATTCCACATCATAAGGTTATATGCAAGATTTATTTTCAGTCAAAATTATCAGTGTTTTCATTAAATATGCCAGCAGAGGGCCCGCGTAAATATGAAATATCGTCCCAGCCGCATTTCGGCCACACATTATACATAGACTTATTACAGTGCACTTGTGCGCAGGCGCAAGTAATTGTCCCTCGTTCTCCCATTCCGATGGGGCGGCTAATCGGACACCACCGGAGATAAATAAGGTGCAGGACGGACGGTTTAACGTGCTCTCCGAGGTACGGGCATATACGCCTAAGGAATTTTTATTGGTAAGTTGACAATATTTTTTTTATATATATATTATCTTGATTCTTCATAATTTGGTTTTTGTATTTTTATTATGCTACTCACAA
Source organism: Eumaeus atala (assembly GCA_017140195.1). Classification (NCBI taxonomy): domain Eukaryota; kingdom Metazoa; phylum Arthropoda; class Insecta; order Lepidoptera; family Lycaenidae; genus Eumaeus; species Eumaeus atala. The sequence continues at coordinate 250,467 of JAFELO010001266.1, read as the reverse complement.
CAAAATTATGAGAGTACTACAGTTGTGACGTATTGATTATTAATATGACAGACGTGCATCACTTCGCCGTAGATTATTGCCCTCAGGAAAAAAAGAAAGGATTATGGTGGTCCTGAAAATCGGTTTCAGGGTTTGTTCCCAACCTAAGCCTACCTTTTTAGGGGACACGCAACTTACCTTGTTTTTAAGTGTTTCTCTTACTTCTCCTTAATCTTACTTTAGTTGGTATTGCTACCCAATGGCCGAGACCAGCATAGGTCTGGAGGCCTACCCGAGCTCCCAGGTATCATACATAAATGCATTTCCCTTCGTCACCAAAAAAAGTTTTATTGTAATGAAGTAACATTCGCGTAAACTTAAGACATCAATTATCCAGCTTCTATTTCTGTGAGCTTCCGAGCTGCACCTGGGCGTACAATTCCATTTACATGTTCCGTCATTCAATTCAATCAAAGGAGCAATCGAAATCATCCGCTCACCTCTGCGTATCCAATATATTTTCTATCCATCCTTTGAAGTAGGCGCTTATATTGTAAGCGGATTACAGCAAAATGAAACGCAGGATAACGCCTCCACATTTTATAGCTAACGTTTTATTGGTATTCTTCCGGGTATACAACAATAATTTCAAACATAATAAATTTTAATTTCACCTCCTCATAGACATCGACAAGACTAGGCGCCTTTCAGACATGTAGCCGGGCTTTAAGGAATAGGTATGTTCCTTTCTTTAAGACCCCTAAGTCGTATCGGAAGGAGCTGGTTCCAAGTACCGTTATACGCGGTAAGAAGTGGCGTTTTAAGCGCGCTGTCGTGGATTTATGGACACCAAGGTGATAGACGTGGAACTTACAGTTCTCTCCATGCGGTATTTTTTAGTCAGAGGTAGTGCCATCCTACATGGCAGCCAGATTGGGCCGGCTCGACTGGGTATGTCTATTAGCTCTCAATGCTCGTTTACTATAAAGAACTATACAAAAAATGTTAGATTTTTGGAATAGAGCATGCTGTGAAAGTACATGATCGATTGTTTTACCGTTAGAAATCGACATTATTTCTGATGAACATTGGCGATGGAACATTTTCAAAAACGTTATGGATACGTATCAAAAACTCGATAATATAACCCCAAATTTTAATTACGGCGGTGTCATGTGAGCGTTCACCTCCCTGGCCGTGGCAGTCCGGTTCAAGTGCAATGTAGTAGCAGCATGAACACTTGCAGTTTTTTTACAAACAGTATAGGCAGGCAAACGAATTACCAGAGCCTTTTTTACGATTACCGACATCCTTGAACACCTGCATAAATTAATATGCTAAGGAGTTGCCCTCCTTCACTCCTACCCTCCCTGATAACCACCGGCTACTCACTCAACGCAGAAAACGTGACAACGAAGCTACTTTTCGCTGGTATCTCGTAAGGTTCTCGGTAGTGTCGTGGCAATATCTCTCTGTAAAAGAGAATTTAGGTAGTGGTAGTGCCTGGTTGCATAGGAGGATGTAGTGCCATGCATAGGGCATGACACTACATCGGCCTATGCAACGGGATTGGGCCGGCACGACCGGGGAATTAACTCTAGCTCACTTGATACCGTCGCAAAGTGGCAGCGTCGCTGTCGTGTTTTGTGCGGTTTGTGAGTAGCCGGTGGCCTATTCGGTGGGAGGGGGGATGATAGGAGGGCAATGCATCTGCGTGAAAATCATGCGAATGTCAATGGGCGTCGGTAGTCATCAAATGGTTCGTCCCCTTTTGTGATAAAAAAAACGTTACCGTCAGGCGTACAGACAATTGTCTAGCCTTCATTTAAACATACGCGACGCTTGTAAAATTTTGGGCACGCAAATAACTCCAGCACCATAACAAAATTGGTACGTGATGAAAACACACGAACGATTTCGTTACGATGCAATGAAAGTGAACGACATAAAGAGAATAACAATATAAAATGTTATGTAAACGAATATAATGATACCCAGGGTCTGGCAGTACAGTGTGTTGTGCATGTGTGCACGATAGATGCCAACTTGATCAGATTTTTCGGCCGAAACTGAAACCCAAGTTCCGGCCTGAATATTAGTTTCGGCCAAAACCGAAACCGAAACACTCGTGTTCACATTTTAAAATTTTAACATCTAAAAAAGTCTACTCTAGATTTTTTTGTGTATCAATATTTTCACTCGTTAAGTTATTTACCTGTATATAACAATGTAGGGACCGCTGTAACGAATTAGAAGTTATATAATGTATTTGTGAGAGGTAGGAAAGAAGGAAAGAATGAAATTCTATTTCCTAAAGTGTCTTCGTCTTCCCGTGTACGAAAATAGATAATATCACATAGTAAGTAAAGTTTCCCAGCATATTCTGTCATTTCAGCGTTTAAACATCTCATATTTTCTAAATATAATTTCATAACATTTATTCTGTACGGTAGTGGCATGCTACATTACAGCGGAATTGGGCCGGCACGATGGGGGAGGTATCTCCCGCTCACAAGATACTGCTGTAAAGTGACCACTTCTGTGTCGTGTTTTCGCGCGAGTTGTGAGTAACCAGGTGCTCATAGAAGGGGACGAAGATGCTCCTTTCCTTCACTAGCCCTATTCTCAGTAATTATACGGATGTTCATGGTATCGTTCATCGGTAGTCAACAAAGCGCACCGGAGGTTCGTTTACCTCATAATATAAAAATAATTTGACTGTCATAAGGACGTCAGTTAACAGTTTCGGAGAAATAGCATCCCCCTGCCGAACTCCTCAATGCAATAATTGCATTGGCCATTTTTGACCGTCCGGAATCAGAACGAACATAAAATCAGCGTCATACAATGCTCTCAGTACTTCGACGTATCGCCAATTGACCTGACATCGCTGTAAAACTTCCAGAGCAGCCCAGGTTTCGACAGAGTCAAAAGCTTTTTCACTTTTTGTGGACAACGAGACGTGGATATTTAGTACTAATTGAAAATGTAACATGTATAAGAGCAACAGTATTTGAATAAATTTCAAGTCGATAGGCTTATTCAATAATAAGTGTTATTCTCATGACATCCACTAACCACAATGTGCGGGAGTGCGAATCGCACTGACCGGTGTTTTCTTATTTTCTTGGGTTCCGTATTCAAAGGGTAAAAAACGGAACCCCATTACTAAGAACTTGCTGTCCGTCTGTCATTAGGACGTCTCTCATGTGATAGCTATGAAGTTCACATTTTCACGGATACTTTTGTTGATTGAATAATTTTCGTTCACGAAGCATTTCCTCCTATGAAAATGCAAACACACGAGCAAAGCCATGTACATTAACTAGTCGAGTATAAAAATGCTTAATAATTACATTAATACAATTAACTTTCCAGACAAATTATTTTAATGATTGCCCTGTAAAGTTTTGCATATCGCATGCATATCAACCAAAGAAAATGTTATTAATCCGAATGTTAATAATCAAGATTTAATAGAGTTTAAATAAAATAACATAAATTTACATAATAGTTCCTACTTACTAATCAGAGCAAAAACTGTTAGCTTTTATTTTATTCTGTCTCGTGTGTTTGTGATGAAATTTGATAATTTGAACTTTTAGATGTTAAGATTAAGCGGTGTGCTAATAATGACAGCATCTTGTTGAGTGACCGCTTAGTATACTGAGGTAGCGAAAGAGATTTTATAGTAAATTCATAAACATATGTGTCCTTGATGTCTTAAGAGTAAGAGTCCACCCGTGACCATGGTAGCTGTAAAGCTTCTGAAGCGTCGGGCTAGTTAAATAATTACATAAACCGCGATAGAATCCGTAAAAGTAGTTTTATCGTAGTATGTGTTTTTGTGCCATTTTAGCAAGTAAATTTTTGAACTCCGTCTCTATAACTGAACCTATATATATACGTAATAAAAACCTTATTATTCCTACCTGGCATAAACAAACTGTATTCAATTGTAAAAATGCATGTCTTTTAGTTGCTACCAACTTAAAAATACTAAATAAATTTCAAATCATTACAATGCTATTATGGCTCTTAGATTAAAATGTCAAGTGCGCCTGATAGGCACGCCTTGGCTCCCTCTACCTATCCCATAAAAAGGAACATGACGATGTAAATGTGTATTTTATCTTTTTGATTTATTATCTTATTGGAAACGTCCATACTTCGCACGAATATTTACAAAATATGGCAAATATTTTTCCTCATTTTTTATGTTAACTTTGTTGTTATTTATGATATACATTTATACATTTCTTAAAATAAGTAATAGTGGAATAATTAATGTGTAGCAGTGTAATAATTAGTTAAATAAAATTATACTCTGTTATATTTACAAAAATTCAATGCATGTCAGTGTAATATTCGTAATTAGATAAATAAAGTTATATTCTATTACATTTACAAAAATACAGATTAGAGTTTACATATTAGAGTTATGCTCGTAATTTGCTAAGTAAAGTTGCGTATAATATTTGCAAAAATACAGTGCATATCAGTGTAATACTCGTAACTAGATAAATAAAGTTATATTCTATTATGTTTACACAAATATATACGTTTTATTTTCGGCCTAGTAAACATTACACGCCACGACACGACAACAAATTCAATTTATGACAGAACAATGCCGGTCGGACAATAATTTCTGCGTCTAAATAAGGATTCATCCTGACCATTTTTTCACATCTACAGTTACGTTATAGAAGTTTTCATAATGGTCTGTAACGTCTTATAAAACTTTACATCACCCATTTGATTAGAGATAATGTAGGATTCCCCACCGTGGTTCAAGCCTTGTCGTGGCGGTGCGGCTCAGCCAATTGAACTGAGGAGGGGGCTATTTGTACTCCTCTTATATGAAAAGGGGACTACAGAGCAGGAGGAGGAGCAGCTCTTTGTACCCTCTTAGAAGAGGAGGCAGCGCTTTTGCACACGAGGCAAAGGGCCTCACCCCATCGCACTGTCCCAAAGCTGATGGGGTTGTCCTGTGGTGTAACCATTTTAGGAAACAACGGAATGGGGCCGGCACGACCGGGGAAGTACCCCTCGCTCACTTGATACCGGCGTAAAGTGACAGCGTCGCTGCAGCGTATCGTGCAGTTTGTGAGTGGCCGTTGGCCTATTGGGGGATTATAGGAGGAAAACGCATCTGCTTAGCAATCATGCGAAAGCCCACGGGCGGCACTAGTGATCAAAAGGCTTCGATTGCTCGTTTGCCCCTTATGCTATAAAAGAAAACGTGACAGCTCATGTGGTAGCTAATACCTATTAAGCCCCCCCCAGCCTAGACATCTGCGGGGCTTTAGTGGGCATTAGGTTGATCCGTGAGTCTCACACATTGGATGCCGTTGACAGTGCGTAAACAGTAAGACAGAAAAAAAGGTAATGTTATATTTTCCTTACTTACAATTTTTTGGTCGTCGCAAATTTATTCATCACTAAAATGCCAGAACATAGAATACATACATAGAATTTACTCTAAGGTAAGGTCAAACAATACCTAATTTAACATTTGCATAACTATTATTATTTTTAATTTTCTCGACTACTTTGTGAGAGGTGGTGCCATGCCGCATTTCAGCCGGCCGGTTCTTCAACTCTCCCTCACGTGACACCGCCGCAAAGTGACTGCTATAATATCGTGTTTCGCTGATATCGTTATCCATGCGTTGTCTTCCTTAATTCCTCCTCCCCTCCGATGGGCCACATACCCTTATTTTGACATTATGACTTATTACATAAGACTACTTTATGAATGAATGAATCAATATAGCTTTATTTAGGTATAAATTACAAATTTTGTAAACAGAATAACAATATATTCCTCACCTGAATTAAAATAATGAGCACAATACAAAACAAAAGGTACTAGCGTAGGTATCCACTACAAGAGAGTCTTTTTTTAATATATACAACATTTGATAAACACAGGAAAATGCACCACAGCGTAACATAGTGCCCAAAACGGAAACCACTCAGTTGTGTGATTGCGGTAAGACCACAATCCTGGTGTTGCATGGTCCAGATCCACATGAAAGTAGCTATAACACATGAAGAAACATATTTTTACAAATCCAACTTTTATTTCCAAACAAACAAACTTTAGCTTCTTAGCAGGGGTCACCGGTTGGGTCGACATTCGATCGTTCGGTCGAATCGATCGCGCCAAATTACAAATATTTAGTACCGATTTGAATTACTTGAAAATTACTGTTTCATTTGAAATTTCAAATTGTAAGTCATTGGTCGATCTCACAGAGGTACATTGCTAAAAGTCGATCTTAGCTCGCATCAAAATGGCCTCTCGTGCTATATGGCCTCTCTTGCTATATGGCCTCTCTTGCTATATGCCATGACGCTATGATCAATGGGACTGGGATCAATGGGATCTTTATTTATTTATTGGTAATTGTACCATTGATACAAGATAAAGGAAATATAGGAGATCCGTCGTCTAGGCGTACAAAGAAAGAGGTCGATGTCCAGCAGTGGACCGATAAGGGCTGATAATGATGATAATGATGCTGAAAGGAAATATAATGTACAGTATATATTATAGATCAGGGTAGCAGCGCGAACCATGGTAAAATGTTATACTGTAGTTTTCATTTCCTTATTTCAACCCCTTAGAGGTTGAATTTCTAAAAATCCTTTCACGCTCACTTAACAACGAAATCTGTTACAAAATTTAACCAATTACAATGTTTAAATTGTTACAAAGTTAATATCTGTTACAAAAAGAAAATTTAAATTTTATCGCTATTTCTTTGGTTGTGCGTTGTCTGTCAGTCAGTCAATCATTCAATCTCAATAACGCAAGAGGTTGTGTAAAATTCTATGTATATCTGAATTAAGATGCTGATTGTACGTGCGTCTCCATATCGACAACACAATTTGATTGTCTCAGCAGGTTATATTGTAAAGGACACATGCAGAACGATTTATCTTTATAATCCTTCAAGCGATCTGAAACCAAAAGGTAGGGCGCATGCACACAGAAGCCACACGCGAAACGGGTAACCGCCGCCATTTCTATGTTACACTATCAAATTTTTGTGATTTTCCAAGCAGCTGACTCGTAAAGATAATAACTACCGCAAGTGCGTTTGTTGCAAAACCACAGTAGCTGTGGTCATACTGTGACCGGATACCGCGCGGTTAGTTACGTCGCGGTAGTAACCTAGTGAGTAAGGGACCTTTATCGAAATAGGATAAACCATTTGACATACCACGTCAATATATTCAAGATGGAGGTGTTCGGATTAGTTGCTTAATATTAAGTTTGGTTTGATTAATATTGTTAATATTACTGACATTATGTGGTTGTGAAAAGGGCAGTAGTAGATAATGGTGATTTTATAAAAGTTTCAATGGGAAAACGATTTCGATGACTATAATAATAATATCTATAGACTTTTCCCCCCTTTATCTTTACGTTAATTGTTATTCATCCATTTTAGTGTTTACCATCATCACGACGTAAGATTTTGTATTATTTTTATTATGTAATAAAAAAGAATTCTATTTATTTGTTAATTTATGTAAAGAAAAACAAAAGACATCTGAAATTCACAGATAAGAGAAATGTAGTACATAGGAGCTACTTATTCCATGATTTCTTCCAGTAGCTCTTCTTCTTCCAGTAGCTTCAATCAAAGTGTGTACATTTAACAGTAACTTAAAAAGGTACTACACATTTAACAATACAAACATATATAAGACATACATATATACGCACATACAACTATAATCATAATAGATACATAATATATTATGCAATAATGAACATAATCAAATAATAATATATTACATTTATTTAATCGAATATCTAATTTTATTTTTCTTTTTTTTTTGTGATTAATGTATAAATTTTCTACGTATTTTTATTATTATTATATAGCACCCTGTGCATTTTTCTTAAAGTTATGGTTGTCGGGAAGACATCGCTTTAAAGCGATGAGGTCATCGCACAAGTTTCACTTAATAAATTTGTAAAAAATTTAAATTAATGTGAGCAATAAAGTAGTCCACAATTATTATAATTATTATGCAAATGTCTTGCTCTCCTTTCCGTCAATGGGCCACCGGCAACTTAAACCGGCATAAAACGCGATAGTATAACTGTCTCTCTACAGTGGTATCATGTGAGCGAGAGGTACCTCCTTGGAGCGTGGTACTACATCTCTTTCTAGTGAGATATTCACATAATTAACATGCTGTCGCGTGGCTCGCCCTTTGATCCCATATCCAAGGGACCATTGGAAATTGGCAAACCGCAGGAAACGCGACAGTCTAGCGGCTAGCTGTGACTTTGAGGTATCATGTGAGCGAGAGTTTCCACCCCAACATGGCATCAGCTCCTTAAATTTGTTGCTTTGAGCACAGGTACGATTATAGCAGTACCAGCAGCGGAATTCATCGACTCCAAGTTCCACCGTGACCACCTTTACGTTACTAAGTCCATAATTGTGCGTCAGGCTCCATTTCTATTTTTTTTTCGGAGGGACCTACTACTGGTTAGTGACGCTATTAAGCCTGCCCCTATATTCACAACACTAGCGAAGACTTTTGTGTCTTCTAGTTTAGGGAGACGATAGGGGGATAGACCCGCCTGTTTACCCGCTGACGGGAAGATATGTACCGGGTTGTTTGGCGACATCTTACAGCGTACAATAGGCGGGGGGTATATAATTCACACCTGCTCGTACTCGTGCAAAAAAGGTACATTAAATATATTTTATCCGTTGCTAGGAATCGAACCAGCGACCTCATATACCTACTGCTGTTTATACTCCACCAGTAGCGCGAGACAAATGAAATGTAATCTTTTTTGACCTTCCTCGGTGAAAGTGGGACCGATGTGGGGCGGGCACGCGTGAAAGTGAAATTTGACATTTTTTATTAAAAGCCGATCTTATAACTCCTTCGGAATTTCGCCTCCTCGAATAAAGGCGAGGTAATTTGCTAATTAAGACTAATGAGCAGGATGCTTGTAACTACCGACGCCCATAGACATCCGCATAAGTCATGAAATTCGGCAGCAATGCAACATGGCTCTCCAACCAACCGCGCAACTCCAGTCCCATTGATCATAGCGTCATGGCATATAGCAAGAGAGGCCATTTTGATGCGAGCTAAGATCGACTTTTAGCAATGTACCTCTGTGAGATCGACCAATGACTTACAATTTGAAATTTCAAATGAAACAGTAATTTTCAAGTAATTCAAATCGGTACTAAATATTTGTAATTTGGCGCGATCGATTCGACCGAACGATCGAATGTCGACCCAACCGGTGACCCCTGCTAAAAAGCTAAAGTTTGTTTGTTTGGAAGTACAAGTTGGATTTGTAAAAATATGTTTCTTCATGTGTTATAGCTACTTTCATGTGGATCGGGACCATGCAACACCAGGATTGTGGTCTTACCGCAATCACACAACTGAGTGGTTTCCGTTTTGGGCACTATGTTACGCTGTGGTGCATTTTCCTGTGTTTATCAAATGTTGTATATATTAAAAAAAGACTCTCTTATAGTGGATACCTACGCTAGTACCTTTTGTTTTGTATTGTGCTCATTATTTTAATTCAGGTGAGAAATATATTGTTATTCTGTTTACAAAATTTGTAATTTATACCTAAATAAAGCTATATTGATTCATTCATTCATAAAGTAGTCTTATGTAATAAGTCATAATGTCAAAATAAGGGTATGTGGCCCATCGGAGGGGAGGAGGAATTAAGGAAGACAACGCATGGATAACAATATCAGCGAAACACGATATTATAGCAGTCACTTTGCGGCGGTGTCACGTGAGGGAGAGTTGAAGAACCGGCCGGCTGAAATGCGGCATGGCACCACCTCCCACAAAGTAGTCGAGAAAATTAAAAATAATAATAGTTATGCAAATGTTAAATTAGGTATTTTTTGACCTTAACCTTAGAGTAAATTCTATGTATGTATTCTATGTTCTGGCATTTTATTAATGTCATATATTATAGTCATCGAAATCGTTTTCCCATTGAATCTTTTATAAAATCACCATTATCTACTACTGCCCTTTTCACAACCACATAATGTCAGTATTATTAACAATATTAATCAAACCAAACTTAATATTAAGCAACTAATCCGAACACCTCCATCTTGAATATATTGACGTGGTATGTCAAATGGTTTATCCTATTTCGATAAAGGTCCCTTACTCACTAGGTTACTACCGCGACGTAACTAACCGCGCGGTATCCGGTCACAGTATGACCACAGCTACTGTGGTTTTGCAACAAACGCACTTGCGGTAGTTATTATCTTTACGAGTCAGCTGCTTGGAAAATCACAAAAATTTGATAGTGTAACATAGAAATGGCGGCGGTTACCCGTTTCGCGTGTGGCTTCTGTGTGCATGCGCCCTACCTTTTGGTTTCAGATCGCTTGAAGGATTATAAAGATAAATCGTTCTGCATGTGTCCTTTACAATATAACCTGCTGAGACAATCAAATTGTGTTGTCGATATGGAGACGCACGTACAATCAGCATCTTAATTCAGATATACATAGAATTTTACACAACCTCTTGCGTTATTAAGATTGAATGATTGACTGAATGACAGACAACGCACAACCAAAGAAATAGCGATAAAATTTAAATTTTCTTTTTGTAACAGATATTAACTTTGTAACAATTTAAACATTGTAATTGGTTAAATTTTGTAACAGATTTCGTTGTTAAGTGAGCGTGAAAGGATTTTTAGAAATTCAACCTCTAAGGGGTTGAAATAAGGAAATGAAATCTATAGTATAACATTTTACCATGGTTCGCGCTGCTACCCTGATCTATAATATATACTGTACATTATATTTCCTTGGACATCGACCTCTTTCTTTGTACGCCTAGACGACGGATCTCCTATATTTCCTTTATCTTGTATTAATGGTACAATTACCAATAAATAAATAAAGAAAATAAAATTAATTTCAACGATAAAAACGATAGAAATTCATAAATACTCAATTATGTTACACATGCAGTGTTTATATACTTATTTCTCTAAATCACGTCATCTTTCATGTTCAAATTTGTATGAAATATTGTAAAAGTTGAAATACGTTGTCAATTTTTACCATCGATTTACAGCAGCGTGCGTACTTTGCTGCGAGCGAAAAGAGAATTAATGTTGATTTTCCACTTTTTTAAGGTCTTATGTACAGAAAATTTTGAGGCAGCAAATGTGTATGTTGGTATTTTTGTTAATCAACGTTTTTAATTCGTTTATTTTATTTTTCTAAAAATCATACACGTTAGGTGGACACTCCAAAAATATGTTTACGTAGAATCACGGATGCTCTACAATGACAGTTCAATATGGAATCGTATATATTGTATTTTTGTAAATCAATGATTCGAGTGGAACATTGTGATAGGATTCGGTACTCGAATCGACCCACAAAATAGTAGTTCACGCTCAGATGGAAACAAAGGATAAATAAAAACTCTTTATTTTGTACCAAATAACAATTACAAAAGTTTAACTTAAGATCTAGAAACAGGCACAAAAAGGCGGTCTCTTCCAGACAACCAGAATGAGACAGAGAAACAGTGAAAAAAAAATAAAGAAAGTAACATTTGGCACAGCTGATAATAAGGAGGAAACTAGAATAGTTAACTAATTATATAAATTTAAATATACTATAATCATTAAACTATAATATTTAAACAATAATAAAATATTTAACTATGTATATGATATTATTATACTTGTTATATACACAATTTTTATAACATACTGACATCAACGCCGCTATTTCACCCGCGTGACTCCGCACTGTGGTAAATGGTAGAACAACGGCATATCAAAAATGGTTGCTCTCAATTATTTTTACTATTATTTTTATCGCCATGTTTTTATTTACACTTAAAGGTTAACAAAAAAAGGTAAAGGTGAACTATCGTGACTAAAATGTATACATATAACAAATTTGTAGTCACACGACAAGCTTATTTTTCCTACAAATACCCACATAAAGCCAGTTCACTCCATCACTTTCAAAGTGATTTTTATATAAATTTTTATAGGAATAGATACAAAGTTGAATGCATTTCAAACATTTATCAGTTTCATTTCAAGTTTACATGAAAAAAACTAAATAAAATGCTGTAGAAAAAGGTCTTTTTCAAGTTCATCAAGACTTTTGACTGTTATCCACATCTTCCACGTCTTGCATTTGATTGTGATTTGTAGCCTAGTTATCCATAAAAGACGTTTATAAAAATTAGCTGCGAACTTTCGCGAACTTCGGATTTACGTGAAAAACCGCTATCTGTTGCGGTTTCATACATTTTCCTACCCATATCAATGTTTGCGGTGTGTTTTGTAAATTATTATGAATCATTTAATTATAATAGATTATTTATAATTTTGCACCCAATTTTAGCTATCCGTGTGAATTATTTTAACAACTTTTATTATTTTAACACACCATCCTTAAATTTCAAATAGTATATAAATCGTTGATGTATTTTCTTATTTATTACGAATTTATAGTGATAATTGAGCGGACCTTTTATTGCAACGAATATAATATACTTTTTTACCTACTTTATAAAATTCAAGTGTTCTAAACGTGAATTAATTACTTACCCATATCGATGGAGGAAATACTTTTGAGGCATTATCAAATGTATTGAAATAAAATTATCAAATGTCAGAATACAACATGTGTTTCTCAAATGTGTACAATCTGTGATATTCAAAGATATATTATTCCCGCTTTTAATAAACGATGGACGGAAGCGGCACGGAATAAACAAGTTTGTTTAACGAAGAACAGTAGTTGGTTGGATTCCGAATATTATTAACTTCGTATTAACAGATACACCTTCCGATTCCATGTGCACAATATGTGGAGCTACTCCACGACAAATGAATGATTTGACCAAAGTGACTGCGAGACCTGAAAATGTACATGCTTTTCAATATGGACTGCCTACGTTACATGCTTGGATTCGCTGCATGGAAATGGTTTTACATATGTCTTACAATCTCTCTTTCCAGCATGGTCAGCTAACAGCGAATAAAAGAGACGGCTGAAACAAGAGAGGAGAGGCCAGGTACAGAAACGTTTTCCTGACGAACTAGGACTAATTATCTATCAACCACGACAAGGTACTGGCAATTCTAATGACGGTAACATAGCTGCTCTGCTGAAATTACAGAAGACGTTAATTTGATTAACCGACTGTTTATAATTATGTAGGCTCTGTCATCAGGTGTAAAATGATGTATAATTTGTCAGAAACACTATGGAAACTGTCAGAATTCATATTAATAATTAGGAATGCCATCACCAGTACATAACATTTTGATACATGGCGAAATTATCATAAAACATTTTGCAGTGTTTCCTACTGGTGAACTTTCAGAAGACGCACAAGAATCCCGTAATAAAGATTACAAACGATTTCACCGATCGTGCTAGAAAGTGTTCCCGATCAGCTACTAATGAAAACATGTTTCATATCCTTCTTGATACTTCAGACCTCTATATTGCTAGAATTAGAAAACCAAATATAAAAAAGTGAAGCAGCTGGACGAGGATATCCTGGAACTTCTGAAAGTTAATGAATTAATAACAGATCCTGAAGCTACTCCAGTTTAATAAAAACGCATCTATAATATATAGATAAATGCATGTTTTGATAAGCCACACACGATTATTCAACAAAAATTATATTTTTATAAATATTTTCTAAATTTTTTTGTTATACTAATTTGTATTGTGTTTTAATAAATTGACAAAAAAGTTTTTTACAGCTTAGGTATTATATGCTTAGGTATTATATATAGATAGTTTTAATAGCTGATAATGAAATAAAATTATTTTTACATCAGTTTGTAAATTGACTTTTAATACAGCATATTAAAATTAATTATACTAAAATACATGCCATTTTTAACCTAACATACTACTTTATATTTGTCCAAAGTTATACAGCCTAATAATTATAAATAAAAAAGTTATTGATTTTTAGGCCGAAACACACCTCGATTTTTAGGCCGAAACACACCTCGATTTTCCGCAGTGCTCCGGTCCCATCTGTCGAAGCGCATACAGCATATAGCTTTCCTGGGCAAATTGACTATTCAACACAAAGATATTTTTTCAATTCGAACCAGTAGTTTCTGTATTATCGCGGACAAACAAACAAAATGTGATAAATCCATATTTTATTATTATAGGTACAAATGGCGATTAGTAGTAACTAGAAAGGTGACAAATTTTACGCTCCTTCTACGGCAAATTCTAATTACGTGCTCATTATACGCCACTCGATTTAAATTTCGAATCGCTATTTTTTTTCGTTATTTAAAGTAATTCAAAATTCAAATGTCCTGCCACAGTAGGCCATGCGCATGCGCTTGTAAGGGAAAAAGGAAAATTATTATATCTGATACAATTGTTAATTTTTGCGACAGGTTATAGAGAAAATTTCGGTATGACAATGAGCCGCGGTCAAGTGGTGGTTGGTACGAAAGTGGGAGAACGCGCCGTCGACCATGCCAGTGACTAGCTGACCTTGCAAGAGTGACATACGCTTTCGAAAGTGCTAGATCTGTGTGTGGTTTGTGGTGGAATTCTGGATTTCTATTCAAATTCGAAAATGGAATTTTGTTTACTCGATGCATGGTGAGTTTGATTTTTTATGTTTTATCGTCTCTGAATTACAGTGGCAACTGATGCCGTATAATATTATTCTTATATTAAAATCAAAACATTCATATACTAAATTAAAAATAAATTAATAATTTGTTTCTACTATATCTTAGAAACACATATTACAATAAGTTACAAATTTTCGAACTGGAACGTTTTAGAAATTTCTTACCGGCCATCTTATCTAGATCTTTCTATATCTTAACATACTTAAGCATGTACATATTTGAATAGCATCCTCGCGAACTTCACGGAATAATATTTCAAATCGGAATGTTAATTGGCCAATGAATCGAATTTAATCGTCGTAACGTGCAAACTTTCACAAATCAATTAGTTTCTTTTATAAACAACTATTCGTTTTAAAACGTGCAAAGACTTTTGATATTTTAAAGTTAAATTTATTTTATTTGTTTTCATGTTGTATGTATTGAATCTATATAATCGAATCCTCCCCCCGTCTTGAGGGTGAAGGGGGGTACGGTCCTCCAGTCATGGTCCTCTGCCTGAGCCATTCGTTCACGTCAGCGCCGAGGCCATTTTTGCAACCGCGCGCGAGCTGCCCACGATCTCAGAGTCGGGGTATGAGCGCTCCGCAGTCTGTCTGGCCATGATAATGATTGTTAAATTAGCCATTACAAACATTCTCATATCGGGACGACGAGCAATCATAGCAATCCAGTGAAGCTGTAATCGGCTTCTCTTCGCTTCCACAGCATCAATTCAGGTCCGGAGAAAATAGAATGGAAACCTGTTTCATCTTATTGTATCTTAACAGTTAATAATGTATGGGAGCCAACGAGCAATCAGAGCCATTTGCTAACTTCCGACGCATATTTACAT
>JAFELO010001266.1:218617-234746 GCA_017140195.1 Eumaeus atala | reverse complement strand
AATTGTAATATGAAATTACAGCGTTATAAGTTTTATAGTCTGTGGTATATCAGCTTAATGAAAATAATAATAATAAATAATCTGTGCACTTAACACACCAGTTAGCCCAGTCTTTTGCACTTATCACACCAGTTAGCCCAGTCTTTTGAACTTATCACACCAGTTAGCACAGTCTTTTGCACTTATCACACCAGTTAGCCCAGTCTTTTGCACTTATCACACCAGTTAGCCCAGTCTTTTGCACTTATCACACCAGTTAGCCCAGTCCTTTGTACTTATCACACCAGTTAGCACAGTCTTGTGCTAAGTACCGTAAGGACTTGTGTTACGGCTATTGTGCTACGACAACGGATATATGTTTAACATTAATTTTACTTAAGAAATGCGATTTACTCCAATGTATAGAGCGATTCCCGAGGAGGGCTTTAGTAGATACTAATATATATAATTTGCTAAAGTAACAATGCGACCGCTGTTATTCACGGGCGAAACTGGGGCGATTCTTTAGTCCTCTTATAATTATATAATATTATATTACGCGGGACATTAATTTTTTCTCCTGCAACGAACGTTCGCATAGAAGATAAGAGATTTAATAAAACACAGGTGTATAAAATTAGTCCAGAAGGTTTCTGGTTGCTTGCCGGTTCTGGTTGGCCGTGTTTTTGAAAACAGCTAGCAGTAATGAAACACGGCAGTGTATACAATCCGACTACGACATATAAATGCTAATCTATATAAAATATCGCGCTTTTTCTATTCCTTTTTCTCAAGCTGTATTTTATAAAGTTTCACGCGCTTCGTGACACATCGTCACGTTGGCGTAGCCACGGACATGAAGACGAACGTTTTCACTCCCGTCCGAGCGTGACGCGCGAACCCAGCACATGTTGAATACTTAACGAAATTAAATAAAAGTACATTAATCAGAGCGTATCAAGTAACACATATCTGTATTGTTGCTTTAAGGTACAACAACCTGCCATCTATGACCCCTATAAAAACCCCTATAAAAACCGGCCCCTTGCAGGGGCGAGGATATCACTATACCGGTATCCATACAGCAGAATTTTTTTAGAATAAAATAGAAAAAAATAAAATGCCTCTTCTCAGTGTTAAGTTACTCATTAGGTATAATATACAATAGATAATACAAAAACACAGAAACACAATATAAAACACTACACTAAGCCTTTTCTTCTGTTTCGCGGGGAAATACGTTAGCACACTGCCTGGATGAGATTAGATGGGTGTGTGGGAGTCGCGGATTAATAGAATATCCACTAAAGCCCCGCGGCTGCCATCGGGCGTGTATTGAGGTGATCTCGACGATTGGCCAGTCCCGTTTAAGGGACACTTCCAAAAGGGAGCTGATACGACAGCCGAGATCAACCAACTCCAACGACTCCTTGCCCTGGTTAGAGAGGCAGCATAAGTTGTGCGTATCATGAACATCTCACAAAAAGAAGCCATTGCCTCTCAGGATCTTGTACTCTTCAGCATCAAGAAGATGATGCTAAAGAGTGACAGATCGATCCGTCCACTGCCAAGTCGTGACGCTGTCGGGCTCACAAAGGTTACACCTCCTGGGTATGCTGGGCCGTATAATCAGCCACACTCACGACAATGCGCTTTTGTCTCCCAGCGCACCCGACACAGATATGCACCATGAGCATCTGTGCCTTGCGGAATATGAGGGCCGCGCTAGGACCTCCCCTACCTCCTGCATTAACACTTCCTCTCCTCGACGGCGTAAACGCTGGGTCTCCTCTCGTGACAAGTACTCTTCCAATATCCGCACCTCTTCAACGAAGAGGTACACTTTATCAGGCATATATGCGACGAGTTCCCACGGCGAAGCCTTCGCTGCCACCCATGAGACAGTGCGGTGCTCCCGTATAGCCTCACCGCTATGACCCTTGTTAATTGCAGCGTGGGCAGCAATCCATATCCATACTATAAAACTAAAGTAGGGCTTTGCAACCTTGTACATACTTTTGTTTTATAGTATAGGGAAAATGAGAATTTGAAGTCTTTTTACGGCTACCGATGCCCATGAACATCCGCATAATTACTACGGCGATGCGTTGCTCTCCTTTCCTCCTCCCACAATGAGCCTACGTCTACTCCCAAATCATGTGAGCGAGAGGTACGTCCCCACCTCCTAAGAGTTCTTCCCTATTTGTTTCCGTCCAATTCGCCTTCAAAGCAGTGTATTAAACCTTAAAAATATATACAACCAAGCGGACGTAGCGACACTGAGTTAGTTTATAAAGAAACCTGTTCCATGTAGGTCATCGGCTGCTCGCCGTAGTTCTGTGTTATTAAAAGATGTCAGCCTCTGTGATTTAAACGAGTCTATGGCGGAGTTCACGTTTGCGTATTTCCTGCGTCAATCTGTCTTGTAATTCTATTCTACTTGGTGGGTTGTCGTGGTCGTGGTCATAGACTGTCTGGTTTTCCGTTGTTGGTAGCCGCTTTCGCTATTTCTATACTAATGTTAGAAAAAGGAAACATTTGATTGTTTGTTTATTAGCATTGAACAAAGTCCAACGCTACTCGAACGATTTGCAAAAATGTTTTACCATTACGTGCATCCTACATTGTCTCTGATGAACATAGGCTATATAACAATCTAAAATGTTTTAAGATCATTACGAAAACTTCGATAATGTGGAACAATGTGTAAAGCAAAGGCGGAAAACCAATATCAAAGTTAAGGCAGCAGAAGTGATTGTCAACTAGCTGTCCCTAGTAACGTTGTACTTTAAATTGTTGCAAATTGAATTACGCGTAATGTTTACAGGACCGAAATAAAAACTTAGTATTTTTGTAAATCAATTAATATTATTTTATGAAATATCCCTACGATGCAGGGACGGACTGCAAGTCTCATATATAGAACAAAGTCCCCAAAGGCTCTATGTATGCATTTTCACGTACAGAGAGACGGCAAACGGCTTTTTTGCAGCTTTCACCCATAAGTTCCCAATAGCTGTGTGCCTGTGTGTGATCGATTTTTTTAAAGTTACTGAGATCTTAGTGGGGTTTTCATCCATTGATAAATCGATTCCCGGGGAAGGTTTTAATGTGTGATTTATTCATGGGCGCAACCGGGGCAGATTGCTAGTTTACAAAGAAATCAACTTATAGAAATTTACAAACTTATATTTGCGGGGTCTGCACTCATTTTGTATGAATTGCAAATATATTATAGGGGCATTAGGAGGGAAGAGGAAAAGAATGCAACGCATTTGCACGATGCATGTGGATGCCTACGGGCATCGGTAGTCGTGAAAGGCCCCGATTGCTCGTTTGCCCCCTATATTATAAAAACAATACAAATCTATATTGGTATTTTTAGTTACATATTTATATTATGTATGATGTTTGGCGTTCCGTTCCCTCTGTCTACCCATCAGGGAGCTCGTGAAACGATGATTGTTCCTGTGACAATTACAATAGTATAGCGGCAACAGAAAAATACACCATCTGGGTTAATTTTGAGCATAGATATCATTGTTCCTGAGACTATATACATCTTAGCAACAGACAGACGTACGAACAGACGGACATTCTGTGCGAAGGGTATCAGACCTTCACATACCAGTATTGTCTATACGCCCGTGTAAGTAAAGGTACTTCTCGTAACATATGCTTTACGTCAGTGTCATGTACTATATCCTCCTATGCAACGGAATTGAGCCGGCACGACTGGTGCTGACCTCTCGCTCACTTGATACCGGCGTAAAGTGACACCTACGGTGTCGCGTTTCATGCGGTTTGTGAGTAGCCGGTGGCCAATGGAGGGGGAGTGATAAGGAGGGCAACGACTCAGCGTAATTGTGCTGATGTTCTTGGGCGTCGGTAGTCGTTGACAGGCTCCGATTGCTCGGTTGTTACGCCGGCCCAATTCAGCTGGGATTTAGCATGGCACTACCTCTTACTTAGCAACTGTATAATCTCCATTATGATCGAAACGACGCAACACAGTGACTTGTAGTGCCGTTTATGGGACCCATAACATAGCAGTTGTTATAAGCAAACTGATACAAAAAAAAAATTCCCATCGTCACCAAAATCTATTTCAAATGCGTGTTATGTAACGTATTGTCGACGAACCGCGATGAATTGCCAAATAACGTGAGAAATCTGTATTTTACTTTTTGCATAATTGTACTAAAACACGATTCACATCGTAGGAATAGTCACAGGAATTGTTATGTAATTAACATTAAATTACGTCACAATGGCTGTTTAAATTCGAGCTATTGTTTAAAAGACCTTTTCTTCTGTCAAAGCATATTCGATGCAGGTTAGACACAAGCCATTTTCTTTTTTGCCGGTGGCGAAATATTACATATTTTTAACATTGTATTGTATATTCGTAAGCTATCATAATAGTTTATTAGTTATTGTTATTATTATTGGAGGGGAGGAGGAATGGAGGGCAGCGCATCTGCCTGTCGCCGGTCTGTCGCTGATAGATCTGGGACACCCCAGTACAGAGCCTAGCGGCACCCACAGGTCTTTAATGGGCCTTCGGCTCAACCGCGAGGGGTGAGGACGAGTGCTTCACCCTATTGCACTATCCCATAGTTGATGGGGTTCTCCTGAGGGCAACCCTTCTGTGGAGGAGGCATCGGTCTCTTAAGGGACCGACAAGCCGTCGTGGTGCTTTGGTATTCGACGCTATAATGTGCCGCGAGCCCCTCACACCACTGGACCCCACCCAGGACCAATTATGTGTGTGTCTATGGGCGCCGGTAGTCTTTCATTCTCTTAGATTCTGTTTGCTCGGTGTACTAAAAAAATCCTTCCTGAAGTTCCGAGAAATCCAGCAGGCGACACCGGAGGGTGTGTACAAGAAATTTGAGAAATGCCCACTGCGCCAAAAATTTGGCGCAGTGGGCATAGTCGTGCAGATGCTCCAGAGGTCGCGGCTTTGCTTATATATGCCCTTGAGAATAAAATTCTTAAACAAATAACACTTCTTTAATTTACAAAAAACTATTAAATGTACTTCCGTTGTCTACCTGCAATACAAGTTCTTAAGGAGGGTAACGCATCGGCATAGTATTTACTCTTCCGATTTCTCATTTGCCTTCATTTTCTCACAACCGTGGTTTTTTTATAGAATAGGGATTCTTTAGAAAAAAAACCACGGTTGTATTTATACTCATTTCAATACACCAACGAAATTTTTTTAATTACTGTCGGTCGTACAAGAACAGTTGTTAAAACATCTGCTAGGAAAACTTAGTCTTTTTGAGAAAGCTTTAGTCTAATTTTAACACAAATAATAGATAAATGGCGCAGGACCTACAGTTCTGCGATCTCCGAGGCATGCGGATGTAATGTCGTCAACTCTCTAACTCTGGACTGTTTTAAAGTTACAAAATATTTATGGCCCACCCGCAAATCTGGGTTGCAACGATTTGCGAGTAAACACGATACTAAATCCACGAGTCACACTAAGCTATAAACACTGGTAAGGCGAAACCACACGTATTGTTTTGCTAAATGCTATGAACTGGTAAATGTAATACGCAAATGCGTTGCCCTACTTTGACTGATATTTTCACGACATTATCTTTGGACTTAATTTTAACTCATACCAATAATATAAAGCTGAGTATTTTGTTTGTTTCACCGCACTAATCACAGGAACTGCTAATATTAGCTTCAAAATTTTCATAATTAGTTATGTGTTGAATAGCCCATTGACCGAGGAAGGCTCTATAACCGCGACTAGGACCGGTCCCACTTGTTACGTGGGTGAAACCCGTGATTCCAAAGGCTCCAAGGCCTATCCTCCGTGATTTTTTGTATTTGTAAAGTTTACCATAGCATACTGGTAAATAGAATACAATGATTTATTGAACAAAACTTTATGCTTTCCTCTCATATGTCTAGTTTCTGAAAGTGTCGATCTACTTTAGATAATTAATCTAGCCTAGTCTTGATAATGTAAGTAGGACTACCAAAAAAAGAAGGCAGCTCGTTTCGTTGATATAAATGACGCGTACAATAATATTGATTTGTAACATTTAGTCAATATTATGGATAGTAGCGACATTGGTAGCAAAGTATGTATATACTTATGGAAGTGAAAGAAGAATATTTTAAGTGATATAACGCTAAGTACTGTTTTCGAAAATCATTCCATTATAAGTAGAACAGCTTACGAGGGGATCCCCTAACGCCTATTCTATTTAGCATAGTGAACATTGAAGTGTGCAAATCAGTAAACAACACTTTCATATCCCAGTATGCAGATGACTTTGCACTGTACATTACATGTTTAAGTGTCGCCGATTCACCCGTTAAAAGCGAAGTGAGTATCTTTCAAACTAAGCCCTTAAGTATTTCTATTTCTCTCCTTGTTGATAATAGACCATTAGAAGTAGTTGAAGATGTAAAATACTTAGGTATTTGGCTAGATAGAAAAATACGTATGCATAAACAATTAAAGGAGATTTTAACGAAAAACTTCAGAGTTAATGATATATTTAAAGTATTAGCTAGTTCTGGGTGGTGTGTTCATCCTAGTAGCTTAAGACGCATTTATGTTTCTTGTGTTCGTAGTAGATTGGATTAAGCTAGCTTTCTTTATGGTAACTTATGCAAAACACTTAGGGCTAAACTAGATAATGTTCATAATCGGTACACGCGTATAGTAAGCGGGTTCATAAAAACGACGCCTATCCATGTCATAGAATCCGAATTACATTTAGCGCCTTTAAACGTACGAAGGAAATATTTAGCAGGCAAATATTAGTTAAAAGCAAAGTCATATTTGAATTATAGGAATTTTTTGCGAGTTGGGCTTTGGGTTGAATGGGCTGTGTCAGAATTCTTACTGGAGACGTTAATATAAACCGATTTTGAATGTAGCACATAACCATCTTAAAGACACACCTATGCAGGTAATTAACCAATTAGGCATGTTTTCTTTGAATACTAGGATCGGATATTCCTATGGCTTGGCCAAGCATTGACGAGCCACAGGCGGGTTGTTCTGTAAAACTATGACTTAATATGAACTGAGTCAACTGATGTCAACTGAGTTAATCGAGCTTCATGCTATACTAGAAGCTATATGCTACATACAATCTTTTAATTCTGGTAAGTATGTCATCCTAACAAATTTCAGAAGAGCGTTACAGCATATTGTTCGAAAGTTCGAGGTGCATCGATAGCTTCTCACATCTTGGAATCCTTGCTCACTTCAGCAGGCGGTTTTGAAATTGTTCTGCAGTGGGTACCCTCACACATAGGTCTAAAAGGTAATGAAGCAGCTGACCACTTCGTTATAGAAGCCTTATCCGACGGCATTAGTACGCTTTGTCTATCTAACCATATCGATGTATTTTATAAAATTAAGTTAAATTGCACAAAAGCTTGTAATGAGTACTTTGACGAACGATCTCATGTTAAAACTATATGGCATAAAGCAATTTAGCATATCCTATCTCCCTTCCTTTGGTTTTTTCATTCTCGTCTCTCTACAATTGCCAATTGTCTAAAGAATCTAAAGAATATGGTAACAGCATTGAGGTTACGTTCCGGACACCTAAATAGTTTTGGTTAGTCAATGAAAAAGTTGCCTCTAAAAATTTTAACGAATGTAACGTAGTTGAAGATGTCTTTCATGTACTGGAGAAATGTATCCAGCACGAGGCCGAGAGGGTTTCTTTAGGAACTGCCTACGGGAATGACTTACACGATACTGGTATTTACAATGTTATTCTCGCTACTCCCTCATCGGAGGTAGCGATGAGCTTATATCAATTAGGAAATTGCGCGAAAGTATGTTGTAGTTTAAGCAAAAATATATTTCCACATTTTGACAATTGTTAACCCATTTTGTATTTAACCATAGTGATTATATGGTCACGTTTCCTCAAATTCTTTTTTAATTAAAGAAAGAAAAAACTCTTCGACTTTATAATATTGTATTCTTACATTATATATAACAGCGTTGATTCACGTGTCATAGTGTATTTTTAGTCTAGGTTGCGAATGAAAAATCAATGTATAGTAACGACTACCAAACCCCTATAGACATTAGCTTTATTGTTGTTGTGCAGATGCGTTACCCTCTTTCGTTCCTTCTCCTCCAATGGTTCACGGAGTCACAAATCACTCGATAAACGACAGCATAGCTGTCATTACGCAGGTATCATGAGTGTGAGAGGTGCCTCCCCAGTCCGGCTGCAATGCAGCACGGCACTATCTCCTACTTAAATACTCGGGTGTTGTATATTAATAACAACAGAACACATCCACATGGCTTCCTAATGGGGCCGGCAGAGAGAACGGAGTGCCATACATCACTATCTTTACACAACAGCTGCCTTGCCTCGTCCACATTCATTACTCTCATACAATCACGCCGAATGCGAAGACTTGCCCGATCAATCTCATCCAGGTTTCAGTATTGGTTCCCACATCCTTCCAAATTCACATTGTATATCTGTTTTGCTAACCTTCCACGTGCCATTGTTTCTACATGCCTGAACCAACGGAGTATGCATTTTCCAGTTTTTACAACGATATATTTACATCGATAAAATATCGAAAAAAATTGGATCAAGCGAGATTTCCAAATCCGAGCTGGTCTTAATAACATTCTTATATTGTGAGAATTTCGAAAGTTGAACTGAAACTGGCACTTAAGAAATCGATATTTTTATTATTAATATGTACCATCATGTCACGCGGCTGGAAGTTTCGCTTTCATGGAAGAGATGGAAAAAAGTTGTTAACGAAAACAATATATCGGGCCAGTTTGGAAGGTTAAGGCATTTTAATACATTATGGGGCCTTTTGATAACTACCGACGCTGATACTCAACCGCATAATAGTTGTGTAAATGCGTTATCCTCCTTTCCTCCTCTCCTCCAATGAGCCACCGGCACCGGCGACAGCGAATCGGCAACTTTACGCCGGTATCATGTGAGAAATATTCCCCCGGTCGTGACGAGCCAATTTCGCAGCAATACAGCATGGTACTACCTTTTACTAAACTTTTATGCCACCGACACCCATAGACATCAGCATAATTGTTAATATGCAGGTCACCTTCAGTGCCTACTCTATCGTCCAATGGGATACACAAGTCACAAATCACACGAAACGCGTAATCCTTTTTTTTTTTCGGAGGGACCTAATACTGGTTGGCGGCGCTAGTCCAGCCTCAACAGTTCGACTGACTACGAAGACTTTTTTGTCTTCAGGTTTAGGGAGACGATAGGGGGACAGACCCCCTTTTTTCCCGCAGATGGGAAGAGATGAACCGGGTTGATTTTGGGCGTACCCTATAGTGATTATTTTTGGGACGGCGCGCGCACGATGCCGTTTAAGTTGCGGTGTCGTGGATGAGGATAATTAAGCGTAATCTTGCCTCGATATCACGTATGAGGTGCCTCCCTGATCGAGCAGGTTCAATTCCGCTCCGATGGCCTTTTACAAATTTCACATAATACTTTTACAAATCTCACATAATACTTTTACAAATCTCACATAATACTTTTACAAATCTCACATAATACTTTTACCAAAATACGCTAGCGTCAGTTATTGTATTATTACTAAAGAGTACTTCATCAAACGGTATTTGAGGCACTTACTAATGGCTAAAGTTAACAAGACATGAATCGCATTAGCAGTAAGCTGAATAGTCTAGACTTATTAAGCCTCTATTCATCGCACGCTAAAGGTCTGGCAGACTGCCAGAGGTTTATTACGTTGACATTTGGTGCCAGTAGGCGGAGCCAAATACGTTGCTTTAGTGGGTGATTTAGCGACAGATCGTGCCATTTGTTCAGATGAAGAATTATTATCATCAACGGCCCTTTTGCCTCTTTCTTGGATATTTTTCGTTACATAAACAATTTACCATAAAGCAACTTTGAATTTGTAAACAGTATTAGTCTGTTTAAAATATTTGACTGTATATTTGATTTATAAAAATACCAAAATACACATGCGTGTTAAAACCGTCCGTATGTGCACAATGTACATTTATGCAATGTAAAAACTACTTATAATCATGCGCTTCGTTAACTTTGCTAAAAAGTATGTTTAAATTAGATATGCACTTCTTTCAAATATAATGTGCTACATAAAAACGATTTAAAATAATACGCTTAAGGTTGACTTTGCAAAAAATTAGTTAAAATTAGGTATGCGCTTCTTTCAAATATAACGCGATATATGATATTAGTCCAATCCTCAGGATAAATGGAAACTGAAAAAATTATGACTTTGCATGGCAATATATATTTGAAATTATATGTATTTGAAAATCTTATGTATGTGCATAATAATTCAAGAAGAAATGTGATTTACATAATGTGAATACTATAAATAAGAATAAATTCGCTGTGCCCTCCTCAAGTCTCCATAAAATAATAATCCATTTAAGGGTAATTGTATACGTTTTTATAATAAAATTCTCAGTAATTTAACAGATTTGTCGATTAATAAATATAAAGAAATCGTCAAAGAGAAACTCATATCAAATATCTATTATAATGTAAAGGATTTTGTCAATGACAAAAATGTAATGCAATGAATTACTCTAAGTGTAAGTACATTTGTGAAGTAATGATCACACACAAAAGAACGATAGATACGCAGCAGAGTATATTGTGGGTATCTTCTCTGACATGGGCGCGTTGCGAACCGAACCCTCAATTTAAACTTAGCCGCCAAGACAAGCACAAGAGATCATTATATACAGATCCAATATGTGAAATTGAACAACAGACAATAAATAAACAATGTAAGCCAAAGCCTCTGGCCGCTTGTTTGTCCCCGGACACTATGAAAAGTATACACGATTATGGGCAGCATCATTAATATATTCGTTAACCCATAAGACATGAGTGCAATATCAACGTGATCCTCATATAAAGGAGGAAAATGGGGCTTTGACATAAAAAGGACCAGTTTTATTTTAGTACCAAGCCCTTTAGGCCGTCTTAAAGATCAATAATAGATATAGTTCCGGTAAAGTAAATTTCATTTGTGGCGGTGCAATGTGTAAGTAGAATGGAGCAGAATACAACAAAATGGAACAGAATAGACAAGATTAGAACAGAATAGAACAGAATAGATTAATAGAACAGAAAAGAACAAACTCGAATAAAGTGGAAGAGAATGGAATAGAATAGAACAAAATGGAACAGAATAGACAAGATTAGAACAGAATAGAATAGAATAGATCATAATAGAACAGAAAAGAACAAATTCGAACAAAGTGGAAGAGAATGGAATAGAATAGAACAAAATGGAACAGAATAGACAAGATTATAACAGAATAGATCATAATAGAACCGAATAGAACAAATTCGAATAAAGTGGAAGAGAATGGAACAGATGGAATAGAATAGAAGACGTTGTTTATTTAAGTAAAATTGCGCAACAAGCAGCGCCCCGCGGCTTTCCTCGCGTAGCAATGAATAACGTTACGGTAACGGATAAGTAATAACATTAATGCCGAATCGAAATTCGAGTCCCATCTTTAATGAGAACGATTTTGTAGTCGACAAAAATGTAAGGGAATGAATTACTCTAAGTGTAAGTACCTTTGTGAAGTAATGATCACAACCAAAGGAACAAATGTGAAATATGAAAGTGCAAAAGTACACTCTTCCATTCACATTTTTTCAATCCGGCATTCAAAGCCGGGACCTCACTTCTGGTGCTAAATATGCTTACCAATAGACCAAGAGGCAGCCAAGTGGTGTATAAAGCGTTGAAAACTAATATTCCGTATATCATTGGCACAACACAACACGACACACCCAAGTAGAAAGCTGACGGTTTTGTGTGACGCATATTTTCTCAAATTCGAGCCAAGTTCATAGTCATGTGGGCCATCATAGCCAAGTGGGCTAATCCGGTAATAAATCTGTAGCTATTATTTTGTTTTTACTACTTGTTATTAAATAATTGTGGTGCCTCGTGTATTTTCTTATTTTTTATTTATAATTTATAATTTTAATGTATTATAGAGGTATACATTCGTACTCGCGCGGTTAGTTTACTTTAATACTACCAGTGTTTCCATCGTTGCTCTTATTTGTCACAGCGTTGAGGAATATAACTTATAATCTTCCTACGTAAATTGGCGAACTGATCCCCCCCCCCTCCTATTTTTCCACAGATGAAAAGAGATGTGTACCGGGTTGTTTCTAGACATGTATGTCTACGTATGTCGTAAAGGTGTAACCTTTGTGATTATTTTTAAGCCCGAAAAGGGGGAGAGGTCACCCTCCCCACACTAGTAGACGGTACTAGGTAGGCGGCGCGCGCACAAAGACGTCTATAATGTGGTGACGTGGATAGAGATAATTGAGCTCGTTTATTGTTCGGCTCGTCTGAGGAGGCCGGTCTCCTCAGCTCTTCTGACGGGCAGGGTTTGATTCGCGCTCGAAATAAACTGAAGCTGTGATCAAGATTTAGTATATTATTAGAGCTCTCTAAACATCGTTTTATTCTAGCATAATCTAAGCCCTCAACTTACGGATAGGAACCCAGATCCTTGTTTGTAAGCGGTGTGTGAGTTTGTTTCTGTATGGTCCGGTCACATTTGTCCATGTGATGGGCAAAGGACTATCGCCTAATTGTGGTCATTGTTGGATGGTAGAAGATGAGATTCACATTCTGGAGTATGTTAGGGGCGCTGGCTAGCACAGTCTATTATGTGACATTGATAATTATAATGTTGGCAACATTAATATTATTTATTGAAATAACTTAATACTCTAACTATTGCATATTTTATGCTGAGTATTCTGGGTATTTTTGAAAGCCTCTATTCCACTGAATGCATAGCGAAACGGACGATAGACGGCTGGTTATTACACCCAGTCATGTCAAAGGAAGGTTTTACCGCAAGCTCAACAGACCGTTGCTTAAAGAAGACTCGACAAACACTAGTTTATTTCTACTTCATATTTATAATTGTTGCAAGTTGTTTCACTGCGTAAGAAGGAGGGCAATATTTTTGAAGTTTGTTCATTGTAGTAATAGCATAAACCCACGGTGGGTTGATGCTATTACTACAACGAACAAACTTTCAGGCCCTTTTTTATAGTATAGGGGGTAAGAAGGATTTTTCGGGTGCACATTGAGTGTCAAACGTTAGAAGATTGTCTGAGTGTAAGCCTAGTAAAAAGTTAGCGCTAAATAACTATAAATTTCAAATGGTAGATGTTGTTTTAGCTAAGACTACCTTGCGTAAAGTCTGTGTTAGGACTAAGCTAGCACTACACATTTCAGCCTAAGTAATAAATTACACTATCAATACTTTGCACAAATATTTATATTTTTCTATTCAATATTACACTATCACTAATCATCATTGTCGCTTTAATTACAATTGACCGTGACCGAGGGAAATAATTGAAATATAATTATATATTTTCGAGTTCTTTACTAATTTATTGGTGGAAAAAAAAGCAAATTAGGTATGAAATTGACATTTACAGTCGTAAGGTCACGATTGTAATGAATGAGCAATTTATCCGTATACTGTCCGCTTCGCTGACTACCAGTTCGTTATACTCTAGGGGAGGGTCTGGGGCAGGGGAGGGGAGAACACATGACAGATGGATACGTATCCATCTAAGGCTTTCTACAATTCCTTTCACTCGGCACGTCATTAGCTGACTTCCGAAGGCGTATTGTTAAAGAATCCAGCTCTCTATTGTTAGCCGATGGGGATTTTTTAAAGATGTCTAGGAGCAGACCGTGGACATAATGATAAGTGACCCCAGTTGCCTTCTTTTACTCTACTTGGAAGTATGGGCTTTCGGAAATTATATAAGCTGACTAGTGAGACATTTTCATCACTCGTAGACGTAAAACATTATAGTTGGTATGGTTTATGTTTAAAAATATATGTTTATATATTCAAAAATGTGTAAAGTAATTTCGAAAAGAATACAAAGACACTAAAATCGCATATCATGGTCACCGTCGTATGTCTGTGGTGTGTACTGCACGTGCGTCACTGTAGGTAACAAGTCTGTTATTAGTCATTACTAATAGGAAGTGAATATATTTGATAATTTGTTAGTTATATTATCAACATATCATAGTACTTATATAAAGAACATACAAATAGTACATATTTTATTACGTACTTTAGGTGAGAATCGAATAAGGAATTCCCTACTGCGGTGATGAAAATTACTCATCACTCAAGCTATGTGAAGGTTTTGTAAAACAGCAATGTTAAGTATCATTCAATTTGAATCACCCCACGAGAGGTGTAAACGTTTAACACTTTTCCTCTATTCAATTGACATAGTCGCGTTAATAATCAACCAAAACTTATATAAATTGTCTATATCTATATGGTACATGAAGAAAATGAGATTGATGTTCCATAGACATTCCATAGACAATAGACATTTCTTTTTTACGTGAAATGAGAGTAGAGGTACGTATTTTGGAGGTTGGGGATGGATGTAAGTAATAGGATATCGGCCCGTGTGTTCAATGAAAGAGATCTTCCTGCCTTTTTATAAGTCAGTTGACCTTCGGAAGGTGACAGGGGTGATCCCACACCATTCAGCTACATAATGTCTGACATCTTACAAAATGTTTCCTTGCATTTAACATATTGTTACAATTCAGGGCAGTTGCTACTGCGGTCTGGTAGGGATGATACCTAGATTAAGTAATATACGCACGTATGGGGTTTGGGGACTTTTTTAAATAATTAGACAGATGACTTGTCTAACACGGACGATTCTTAGAGCTTGAATAGCCATCATAAAGTGAAAGATAATTGCCGCTATCTCCTTTGGCATCTTCGCTTCTATTATGGTCCTTAAAGGCCGGGAACGCATCTGTAAGATGCCTAGTATTGCAAAAGTGTATGGGCGGCGGTAGTCACTACCACCTGCTCGTTTGCCCCTATCTCATAAAAAAATGTCTTGTTAGCTCAATCGAATAGTCAAAAAGTCAAAATTACCTATATAGAATGACATAAGCCTGTATGTCCTCAACACAGATGAGAAATGCGCCTAAATAATTTTATATATTTTACTTATTACAACGTAAAATTGTGTTTCTACCTTGTAATACCATGAATAATTATTTTCTTGTAAAATCGGGTTTTATTTTCCCATAAACTTATGGGGTGACTCAACACCCCTGTATAAGCATTCGAAATACCATTATCTTCCACAGGTTCATGATGATCATGAAGGCACTAGAGTGAAAGGTTTTATACATAATTCAACTGTAAAATTTATCTCATAAACAGCTAGAGATATCTCAATGCTAATTTGATTCAAACTTGAGTCACTTATTGGCATCGTAAAAAAGCAAGAAAGCAATAGTTTATAGCAGGGAATTTATTGGTGAAATAAAGTTTTTTGAACACCGTTTACCTCCGTTTATCTCTGTTTCAATTTAGAAACAGAAATCTGTTTGACTTTAGAAACAGAAATAAGGTTTCGATTCAATTTGTTCTTCAATCTGTTTTCAAAAATAACTGTTTCCAAGTGTTTATTAATCTTACAGGCAATAAGGTTCAGATTCGCATAAAAATACGCTTTTCCTTAAGGAAAGAGGCGGTAAGCCTCTTTCCTTTTCGGCAGAGAAACTGCAACAGTGAATTAAACACAAAGAAATATAAAAGTGGAGAAACAGATAAAAAAGAAACAGATCCTATAATGGATTTAATGTTTAACACTTACGAAGCTATTACGGTTATAAATGGGTTTTGGAGTCCCTAGACTTTCTGGTATGAAAATGATCAATTGTGATCTCTTTTACAGTTGAGCCGAATCGAAAATATCTCATGCTAAAATCCATTAAGCCTCCTTTGTCATATTGTAATAACGTGTCACTTCATACTTCGATCTCCGTGCAGTAGCTGGTCCGGGATGGATGCAAGTAGCAGTAGATCGGTCGTCTTGGCGTTCATTGAAAGAGGCCTGCGTCCAGCAGCGGACCGATGGGGGCTGATAATGATGATTATGATGATGATATTAATAAGACGACCGGCTGGCTCAGCTGGATACGTGGCGGTTAGTCCGCGTGTTAGCCGTAGGGTTCGAATCCCGCCTAGGTCATGGATGTTTATATATGTATTATA
>JAFELO010001266.1:115556-218550 GCA_017140195.1 Eumaeus atala | reverse complement strand
ACATAACAATATTAAATATATTTCCGTTGTCTAGTACCTGTAACACAAGTCCTTACGGTACTTAGCAGATGGCTAGACTAACGTGGTGTGACAAGACCCCAGATATTATTATTAAAATTAAAAAAAAATATATTAACAGTGGCTCGCGGTCTCATTAGCGTGAAACATATCATAAGGAATTTTTGTGTGTGTAGTAATTTTGTATCATTCCATTCATGACTGTGGTAAATCCACAATGACAGTTTGTTTTCCAAGTAATAATTTCATCAATAGAGAAGATCTAAATCACAGCCTGTGTTATTATTCTTCTTTACCGGACCCGCAATACTGAGGGGCGTGACCGGATGAACTTCTCTAATCACCTCTTTGCTATGTGGTGTTTGTGCTCATCCGCTCACAATAGTTGAGAACAATTAATTAATATTGAAAATGAATTTACAAAATAGTGATTCAAAACTGATTTAGCTGGTATTTGGAACACCTGTAAAGCCGCATATTCATTAGGCAACTGTAAAGCCGCATATTCATTAGGCAACTGTAAAGCCGCATATTCATTGAGCAACTGTAAAGCCGCTTATTCATTAGGCAACATTTGTTTAATATAATCACTGGTTATCAGTAGCGTTTCATGATGTTTCATAATTTATTCCAATTGTTAATAAAAATTGTAAGGATTGTGATGTATGGCATTCCGTTCTCCCTGCCTGCCCTGGCTGGGCTGGGGGGGGGGCTGGCGTGAACATGTGTTGTTGTTGTAGTTAATAAACAAAAACAATGATACATTGTTTATGGAACATGCTTATGGAGTGAAAACCAGCTGAAACAATAAGTTTGATTTATATCAAAGCCTACTTGTTTTATAGTCTGGTTTATGAACAACATTTTTAGCAACATCTGACAAGACAAGATTTTTATAAACACGTAATAAACAGTTTATTAACGAAATTTGGCTTCACAATGCAACCACATAAATCAAAATCAATTAACGCCAAGATGGGAAATGGGAATTGAATTACGTATCAAATTAATCAAAGAGATACTTACTAACTGCAAGATACTATGGAAAATATGCAAGGTAACTACTTTGTTTAAGTTTTTTTTTTAATCATCGAAGCCGCCAATTACATATAGTATTTCAAATTATTATCGAACAACGTATTCGTACTCAAATTGGGTATGAACGTGCACAGCGGCCATTTTATAATTCACTTTCGATCGTTACGATCTTAAATCAATGTCGACTTAACCGGGCATGTTTTGGCCACGCTTTCTTTTGTTATGCAAATTTTACCGGTGTTATATAATGTGATCGGATGTTCGGCCTATTTTATCAATGGTCGATTTGACCGCCCTTTTTGAATCGAAACGAACTCTGTAATCGAACTGTGTAACATAGTATATAGGTTAAACATACAAATTAGCATAAGAAAATAGCTTTGCACTAATAATAATAATAATATTTTTATTTGCCTTAAAACTTGTTAAACAGTGGATGTTACAATTTTATATAGATCACACGTTTTGCTGCACATAAAAATAGCATGCAAAATTTGTTTTTATGTTAACAAACAGTAAATACAAAGTCACAAAAGTACTGTCTACCAAACCTTATTTACGTAACATAGAGTTTCATGTTATATATGTTTTTAATGTTGTAACAGTTGTTTATAAGAACTCACTGATACAATTTATGCTTAAACATCTTAGCTTCTTTAGGTCACTAGGTACTTTATTGTATAACTTTACACACATATTTAATCAACTTTTATTAAATTTAGTTAATTTAGCTTTATCGTTGACTACAAGCTTATAGGGATCACGTCGGCTACGATAATTCACATCTTCGGCCGATGTGAACAGGTATTTGTGGCTATATACAAACATAGTTGCTTCAAAGAAATAAAGCGACGGTAGCGGTAATAAGCCAAGCTGCTTAAAGATTGGTCTACAAGACTCATCTGGTCTAAGCCCTTATGCACTTCTTCTGTGCAATAAATACTCAGTAATAGTCGGTACTTTTGCTTGCCCCATAATATTAACCCATAACGTAGGAGGAACGTTTCGCAATGACAATCCGCCTAACCGTTAGCCCACTACAAAACAAAACGGCTAGCCGTAATGTGAAACGGCGATTTATACAATACGACTACGACACATATGTTTAATGACTAACTCCAGGTGCCGCGCCTAGCCCTCACATTCTTAACTTTGTGACCTTCCGGTTAGCAAAACTTTCTTCACAAAATATTCTCATAAATAATACGAAGATTTCCAGAACACATCGATTTCCATATTATAATTTATTGTTTTTAATGATGGAATTATCATAGAGAGTGATAAGCAACCGGTTTTTATTATAAATAATAATATTCTTAGAGAGTTATTTGATTAGTAGATATAAATAGAAAGTGGTTTATACATATATGCGATCGGTTTTCTCAAAACCTACTGTACAGATTTTCATGCGGTTTCAATACATGGATTGAGGGATTCGCGGAGAAGGTTTAAGTGTATAAATTATTAAGTTAAGTTTTATTATAATGTAATAAAAGCATAGAGAACATAAGATTTAGCTGCTTTAAATGTATTTCAGATACTCTTAACTCATTTCCATTTGGCATATCTAGAAAATATAAAAACTAAAGGAAAAACTTGCAAAGACATTAGAAGGGAAAATATAAGTTTTTTATATATGCTATAAACATGGGAGACAAACGAAAAATCGGCACCTTTTGATGACTACCGCCACGCTGCCCCCCTTTTCACCTCCCCGTAATGAGCCACCGGATACTGTTAACGTGACACCGAATATGTCACTTTACGCCAAATCCTGGTTATTGACCACCGACTGCATTATTGTTGTCATGCATATTGCGTTGCTTTACTTTCCTCCAATGGATCACAGTCTATTTAACCCCACGAAACGCGACTTCATAGCCGTATGTCTGTACCTAAAGACAGACAAATAATAAAGTTTTCCTATGAGGATTCCGTTCTTAACGTCCATTCCGGTTTAAAAATGGAATCACTCGACGAACGCTTTGACTCCACACGGTTTCATCAGTTTCCACCTTTAAGCGCTCTTGCGCTTCTAGACTGTGACCATACATAACGATTTCATCACTGTATCAGCTGTAAGATGAAGCGAGACATTTTTTCCAGTCGGTTCCACTTTCATCCTCTACATTCCGATACCGTGTACTCACAACTTTCACTGATTCAAAATCTTGCTCACGTCATTAGGCGTTACAGATTAAATATTAATAACACTGATCTGAAGTAAACATATACCGTAGATGGATTGCTGATATATATAAAAAAATATATTATATGACCGACTAAAAATCTACTAAACCAATAGTCATGCGGTTTCCACCGATCGATAGAGCCGTTCCCGGGGAAGGTTTTAGTATTTAATAATGTTTCTGTTATTTTCGTGCGAAACTGAGGTGGATCGCAAGCAATTTATAAAACATAATCGTCTAAACCTACATATCTGTAAGTGATCGATTTTCTCCAAATCTGCTACACATATTTTGATTTGGTTTTCACCAATGAATGGAGCGATTCTCTAAGAGTTTCAAGTGTATAATTTATTAATGTGGCGATCGGGCCAGTGACATTATAGGGCGAAGCAGGGCCGAATCGCTAGCGGGAACTAATTTTATATAAAAAAATGTTACAAAAAACATCTGCATGTACGTGAAAGATTTTTTCACAATTTACTAAACGGATTTTCAAGGAAATGTCACAAATTGATAGAGCGATTTCCGAGGGAGGTTTAAGTATATAATTTGGCCCCTGTTATTCACGGGCGAAGCCGGGACTGATCGCTTGTAAAAAACAAAATTGGCCTCAAAAATATATTATTTTTTGTATAGTTGTCGGGCTGAGGATGATTATAATGATGAAGCTTTAAAATTAAGTTAACGCCGTTACAAATTTATTACCGCGTCATGGTCAATCTTATTAAACCATAATTTTGTGCCGATTAACTTATTATATCCGCGTTCTATCTCGCTAAAATCATAATCATCTCTACGTTCACCAAGCCCACCAACGCGGGTTCTGTACAGCTCAAAGCACAACGAACCTATATGCAGATATGTCGCCGTCCTTCACCCGATCCCGCTAATGGGCCACCGGCTATTCCCAATCATACAATATCCAGTACGGACCCGAAGACCATGAGATGAGGACACCTTGGGCGTGTACTTCAGTGATGTGGTATAGCTTGCCAACGTACACATAACACTCCTCACCTAGAGTCCATCTCCTAGGATGGTCCCACAGCCCTCCATACGTCATCCTGACGTAACCCATCAACACATATAAGTATATAACAATTTGCTACCGTGTTTCGTGTGATTTGTTACCGTGCTACCGTGTTTCGTGTGTGTTGCGTTAATTCCCCTAATTAGGGGAATTAATGCAACTAAAATAAAAGTCTTTGTTAATCCGCGTCGGTAGTCACCAGAGATGTCTCCGTTTGCTCATATTGTCTCACTCTACTACATAAAATCTCAACCAACTCAACAACCCTAAGAGTTGTCACTCCAAAGACTTTGAAGACAACACAAGATAGACACAGGTGTACTAAATTTATGCAGTGAAAGGAACTAAAACTTGAACGTTCGAGCAAAATGGAAAGTCCCAAACAGGTTTCGTATCCGCGATCCATCCAATACTCAGCAGGGTTAACGTGCGTATATAAATAACATCGTTGTTTATAGTATAGGGAGATCGACGAGCAACCGGAGCCTTTCTACGACTACCGACGCCCATAAACATCCGCCTGATAGCTGATTGCCTTTCTTTTCGCCTCCCCCACAATGAGCCACCGGCTACTTTAGTAGGAGCCGTGACACCGTATATACAACTTTACGCCGGATGCTGGTTTTTATAATATGCCTCGGTTTCATTAATTGACGACAGCAGATTAAATTGCCGATTTAATAGGTTTCAAAATTGACGCTAGCCTATTTCGAACTGTACCGGTAAATTAAAAAAAAAATAAAAGTTTCGGTTCCTCATGTCTTAGGATAGTAACAACTAATAATAGTATGGTTCTTGCTCTATTTCGACCACAGCGGACATATCTATTCTTTTCCCAAGAGAAGGACGTGTAAAACATTCTAACAGTGCACTTCGACTTTCCATTTATATGTTTTTAATTTCTTCACCCCTCTGGTTACAATATCCAAGTTTTCGTACTGAACATTCATCACAATTAACATAGGATTCAAATGCTAAAAGAATAATCGAAATAGATCTGTATCAGTCTACTAGTTTCGTTGCCTGTATGCAAACAAACAAACAAACAAACAATCATACGTTTTCTCTTTATAACATTAGTACAGACAAGTGATTGCACTGTCTGTCTCTTCCCTCATTCTCCTATTCCGATGGGAAGACAGTCCGACACGACCGGAGAGAAATCTGGTGCAGGACAGTGGACAGATATTTGCGTAGGCAAAAGTGCACTTCTCTGTTCTCTCTTTCTCTTATGCCGATGGGATGACAGTACGACACGACCGCAGAGAAATCAGGCGTAGGACCGATGTCCGTGTAGAAGTAATTAATATATTATATTTATTACGACCGGCTGGCTCAGTTGGTTATGTGGCGGTTATTCCGCGTGTTACGTCAGAGGCCGCGGGTCCGAATCCAGCCTAGGTCATGGTTATTTATAAATTTATTATATATATATTCCGATAATACAAATTTTAAATATATAAAAATTCTTAAATTTATAAAAAGTATTTAATATATTTCCGTTGTCTAGTACCCGTAACACAAGTCCCTACGGTACTTAACACGGGGCTAGGCTAACGTGGTGTGATAAGTCCCCAGATATTATAATTATTATCATGTATGCGGTGGATAAGAGTTAAGTATCGAATACACCTGAAATGATACTAGTAAAATCTCTGAGACTTATACATACAAGCAACTGCAAGACAACGAACACTTTCTGTGCTGGGAAACTTGAGCAGGGAAAGGGATTACACTAGTCCTACCTTTTGTTCATTGTAGGCGAATCTAGCCTTTTTTGCATAGGAGGACAAACGAGCAACAATAAGCGCATATTAACATCCGCATACACAGGTTGCCATTAACCCCACAACCCCAATGAGCCAACTTGGACCAATATCTATTACAAATATTCACCATCTGGAACTCAGGAGAAAATACATGTTGGTATTCAGAATCATTGTCAAAAGTCGCAAGACTGGCGGCAATATTTTCATCAATCACTGAGATTTTACGAAGAGGAATAACATGAGATTGTAAAGTACTGTGATGACTAATCTATACTTACAATGTAAAGCCTTAAAACATGAAGAGAAAGATGAGAGAATTTGGAGGTGGCAAGGTAGGTGTTTGAAGATCGTGGTGTGATATAATATTTGTGGACTTATCACACCACGTTAGCCTAGCCCTGTGCTAAGTACCGTAGGGACTTGTGTTGCTACATATTACAACATACAATACAGATTTACGATTTTTTTATTGTCGTGATGCATATAATACGTGTACACACATCCATGGTCTTGGCGGGTTTTGAACCCGCGACCTCAGGCATTTGACATTCATTCTCAAATAATAATCAGTCGTGTCATTAACCTAATCACAATTTTGTTCGCATAAATACCCCTCTCATACCAGATGTAGATCCCCTTGGAGAATTTGTAATGCTAATCAGACCGACGGACAAACGGTTTATGTATATGTAATAAACATACCTCAACATCATATCCACGTTACAATCAACTAGGACTAAAGTCTACGCGGTCACATGGTGCAAGCTTTGTGGCGGTGGGGCTCATTAGCCTGGGGCGAGCCCTGACACCTTGGGTGAAGCCAATTAAACCGAGCTCTTTGTACCTTTATACGAAGCAATCGGAGCCCCATTACGACTACCGGCTACCCATGAATATCCGCATAATTACTATGACGATTCGTTGTTCTCCTTCCCCTCCAATGGGCTACCGGTTACTCAGAAACGGTATGAAACGCAGCACAAAAGATGTCTTATGCACCGGTATGAAGTGAGCGAGATGTATCTCCCCGAACGTGCTGGCCCGTCACGTATGCTATCCACATAAAGTGAGTTTTCATTTGATTTTATCTAAAGCCTTTCCAATTTGCTCACGCTGACATGATACCGCCGTAAAGTGTGCCTCGGTGTCGCGTTTCGTGCGGTTTGTGAATAGCCGATGGGGAGGAAGGAGGACAACGTATCGGCATAGTAATTATGCGGATGTTCATGGGCGTCGATAGTCGTAAACGGTCTTCGATTGCTCGTTTGCTTAAATTCTATAAAAAATATTCTTTTTATTAATGAGGAAGGCATCATTGCTGAACTATAGCTGTAACAAACCTTTATGATAAATCTTCAATCTATATTCTATTTACACCATTAATACCAGTATATAAACACAAATAGTGCTAGCATATGTGAGTATTTTAAAAGTATCAAATTAGACCCAACAACAAAACCGAAAAAAATGTTTTCAAACAAACTAGATCAGACCAATAGAATTTAATTTTATTGCATCATATTGTGTACGTATGAGGTTACCAACCTGCTGGGACGCGCCGCTCGGTGCGCCCCGCGCGGCTAGCCCCTGCCTCCCAGGCCCCGCGCCCTTACCCCCTAGACCCCGCTACCCACAGCGGCCGCGCAAGTGTCGTTTACCTCCTGTTGACAGTTTCGTAATAGTATAATAAATATATAGTGATGTCTTAAGTCTACGCGAATGTTAGTCATAACAATAAAACTATTTTTACGGATTTTATCGCGGTTTATTTAATTATTTATCTAGCCCGACGTTTCAGAAGCTTTCTTTACAGCAACCATGGCCACGGGTAGACTACCGCGATAAAATCCATAAAAGTAGTTTTATTGTAAATACATAGTGTTTATTTTATTGATGTTTTGTATGTAGGCTAGGAACATCATTACACAATATCCCAGGAGAGTGAAAATTGGAATGGAGGTCCGTCATTTTTAAAGTTTGAAGCATGAAATTTTGTCATCAGGCTTTTGATTATAAATAAATAAATACGTGTATCAGCAGTTACGGAAAGCCCCCTCCTGAGAGTAGAGACCGGTGATACCGAGGGGCACCGTTGGTTTATTTTAAAATGATGCAATTAAAATGAAACTATTTTAACGGTCTTTTTCGCAGTGTATTTCATTGTCTAAAGAAAATTTCTGGAAAAGGGAGTGCCATGCACAGTGAATGACACTACATCTTCCTATAAAACGGAATTGGGCCGACATGACCGGGGAGGTACCTCTCGCTCAAATAATACCGCCGTAACGTGACATTTTCAGTGTCACGTTTCCCGTGCGGTGAGTGTGAGTAGCCGGTGGCCCATTTGGGGGGGGGAGGGCAACACATCGGCATAGTAATCATGGGCGCCGGTAGTCGTAAAGAGGCTCCGATTGGCTAACTTAATAATTAAATTATTTGCACGAGAGGCCCAATCGCGTTGCATACGAGGGTGTAGTGTCATGCACTTTGCATGGCCCTACCTCCTCCTATGCAGCATGACACTACCTCTTCCTAAGCTTAAGATATCGATACTATTACTATCGCTAAAGTATAATGTTTCTTGTTTTCTAGTTAAAATGTTTGAATTGCTTCTGTAAATTATACGATATTATATATCATCTCCGTCACTGATAATTCAACCCGTTGTGAGGTTGTAATTGAATTTTCTATTTAACAAATATTTTAACAGATTACTTCAAATTCATGTTTCACTCCGAACAAGTACCACTACTTAAATCAAAATTCTCAACAAACCTAATGAGATTTGAATTTAATTTATTCGTGGGCTTGTACACCCAGCGGTGATTAGTTTAAACTCATTACTGCTCGCGGCTATGTCTGAGTGAACGACAGATATTTAAAATATTAGGTTCTAACATATTTTTAACGCGAAAGGTAAGAAAATAGACACCTTATAAACAGCTTCGGAAATAAATCGTTTTAAAAACTGTTTTATTTTATTTTTAGGGGCGAACCAGATATCGGTGCCTTTTTTAGGATTAACGCTGCCCATGAAAATCCACATAATTACTATGTCGACGACCTCCCTTCCTCCTCCCCCAATGGGCCCCAACTACTCTGAAACCACGCGAAACGCGACACCG
Source organism: Eumaeus atala (assembly GCA_017140195.1). Taxonomy (NCBI): domain Eukaryota; kingdom Metazoa; phylum Arthropoda; class Insecta; order Lepidoptera; family Lycaenidae; genus Eumaeus; species Eumaeus atala. The sequence continues at coordinate 209,381 of JAFELO010001266.1, read as the reverse complement.
ACGACGTCTCTTTACGGCGGTATCACATGAGCGAGAGGTACCTCCCCGGTCGTACCGGCCCAATTCCGCTGCAATGGCAGTACCTCTTAATTTTTTACTTGTCTATCTCCGTGTAATATTTTGAAGTAGTAAAAGTTTCTATCTATACACCTTCTTATATAAGTAAGTCCCCAAAAGCTATCTTTCTGTATGTTATAAATTTTCTCAAATTCTACTGAAGAGATTTCCATGCGGTTTTCACCACTAAATACAGCGATTCGAAAAAGGTTTTAATGTATTGATGTCTTAAGTTTACGCGAATGTTAGTCATTACAATAAAACTACTTTTACGGATTTTATCGCGCTTTATTTAATTAGCCCGACCTTTTAGAAGCTTTACAGCATTACATAAATAATTTAATAAACCGCGATAAAATCCGTAAAAGTAGTTTTATTGTAAGGTTTTGATGTATGATTTGTTATTCACGGGTGAACCTTCTGTTTATACGTTTAAAGTACAGAAGTGGACAAATTCTCGGTATGTCCCTGTCCTCATTTTGACAGAAACACACTAATCACAGGCCTGAGACCTGTCCACTGCGACGGCCCGCCATGGTCGTGCATACCGCTATGTTTGGCTTGTTCTGCCCATAATCATATGGGATCGAGTCCCGCTCGACTAAGCATGACAATGCTTTTTGTAGCTCAAACGTGAAAACCTGATGACAAGTGCCCACCGCCCACGAAAATCGGCATTTATTAAAAAAAAAAATTAATCTTTAATAAAAAAATACTATTCCACACTAGCCTTATATTGGATTCTGCCTGGAAAGAAAATCGTCTTTTTCATGTAATATATTTTTCAAATTTCTTTATTACTTTATTACACATTTTCAATTTTTTTATTGTATAGGGGGACAAAAGAGCAATCGGAGCCCTTCTATCGACGCTCATGAACATCAGCACAACTACTATCCCGATTTGTTGCGTTCCTTTTCACCTCCCCCAATGGGCCACCGGCTACTCACAAACCGCACGAAACGCGACACCGTAGATGTCCTCTCATGGCAGTATCAAGGGAGCGAGAGGTACCTCCCCGGTCGTGCCGGCCCAATTCTGCTGCAATGCAGCATGCCACTACCTGTTAGTTAAGTTCATATAATTTGCACAATTATTGTTGTTAAAGCCTTATAATTTGGAATCAATTTTTGGATTATACCAAATCGTAGGACACCTCAACAATCATCAAAAACGACTCATACAAATAACATAATTTTTACATCCTCTGAAATTCCTATAAGTATTTTCCAACGTTTCAGCAATCTTACACCAGCTAGATTCATAATATATATTTTAGTACTCAAAATTTACCTTCTCACCATTACGCAAACATTTAAACTCTTTCAAACAAGTTTCATAACACAAAATAAAGAAAAGAAACTAAATGAAAGCAAGGCGCTGAGATAATCGGTCCAACGTGTACCGAACAACGGCAAAAAAAATCGATTCGTGCGTCCATTCGCATATATATGAGAATTCTTACTTGGAACATCACTTTCACTCGAATTGTTTACGAGTCTGGCTCTCGTGTTTCCCCGCCCAACTACATATTATTTACTTTTATGAGTTGCTTATCGTTTCTGTTTGCCTGGTACTCTCTTGTTGTTTTGAAATAAAAAGTTGCACAGATGGTGGTGGAAATTGGTCTGTGGTACAAGGCGGTATGTATACGCATTGTATTTGCTAGCATGACTAGAAATTAACCACAGCTGTGTGAAGAGCTTTTCCGTGAAGATATTACAAATTGAAAAATTCCATTTGTTTGGTCCGACCCGGGTTTCGAACGTAAAACCTCACGTCTGTGGCAAAAATGCTTACCACTAGATCACGAGGCGGTCGTAAAATATAAATAATATATGCAGAGTCCATTCATTTAATTTATTTATGTACCCTTGTGAGTGAGCGTATATCTTGCCAAACATCAATACTCAGCTCTTACAATTGTATCCGCTACATAATCGTTATATTAATAGCTATTAGAAGCCCAATTGTCTATTGGTTATTATTACGAAGCCATCGAAAGGTCTTAAAAATCAACTTGACATGTAAAGTGTTTATGATTATCAAATGGAAGGTTCAATGTATCAACATGTGTATAATGCGCACACACTCAGGAGCATCTTTATACTCCAAGTCCATTCGTAGTGTACACTGTCACACACTTTCATGTCATACGTAAGTAGTTAATGTGTTATCAATGTGTGTGAAACAAGAATAATCTCAGAGATAAAATAGATAAAGGAAACCATAGATTATAAAGGTGAGTATCCATATTGCTTTATAGAGAAAGGAAATGTGAATACATAATAATACTTATCATTCAAACCTCGCATGCGCAGCGCAGAAATGAGTGAAAAAAAAGAGACAGAAAGTGAGCCACATTTGTTGTTCCTTTCGACTTAGACGGACACGTTTTAGGCTGGCTCCCTTTTTGTATTTGTATTATATGGGACTTGTTCCCATTCTAAAGTGCACATCAGTATGGTTGCTTATATACAGACTCAGTGCGTTGTCGTTAGTATTCCGATACTAATGATTCTATTGTTTTTTTTGTATTGAATAGGCTCCGAAAGAACTGGACCGATTTCTAAACTACTAGGACTAAACATTAGATAGGGACACATAATCAGTGAAGAACATAGGCTATATAACATTCTGACCATTATGAAAACTTCGAAAATCAAATCAAAGGTGTAAAATATATCAAAGTACCTCCTTATATAGCCGCAGAAATATACAACTGGCTGTTCCGACATACGCTGTTCTGTCATAAATTTAATTTGTTGTAACTACATCGTGAAATTTCAAGAAACCGAAATATAAGTTCACAGTAAGTATATCCATGAAAACATATAAAAAGAGGGGGACTTAAGAGCAGGAAGAGGAGGCGCTTTTGGATGGGTGCCTCACCCCAGTGCACTGTCCCAAAATTTGGTGGAATTGTCCTGTGGCGCGGGGCAGCTCTTCTGTGGAGGAGGCGTTGGTCCCTTAGGGGATTGAATAGCCATCGAAGTGTTCTGATGAATTGTAGTTCCAAGGCACTTCACCAGTGGTGGCACTCATGGCACTCACGTGAGCACTACAATGTGCCGTGAGACCCCCAACAACACTGAACCCAGGGCCGGTGATCGCGTGTAAATGCGTTTTCCCGCGTCAACAAAAAAAATGGTATCTAACTATGATCTGGCTTCGAGCCAAGAGAACACTACCATTTTATCTCGACAGTTCTCTATAACAAGTGTAATATAACACATTGGAATTATAAAGGTTTTAGAATGGCAATATAATAGTTCCGACGGCATATACGAGAATGTTATCTGAATTTTATTCCATTGGTATAAATGCGATAACGGGACACTGGAATACTCAATGGCCACTTTTAAATATTCTTATGTGCAAAATATATGATATTATTGGAAGTGAAAAAAAAGTAATGAAATATTACAGTCTGCTAAACTGAAAAAGCTTTTAGCACGTATTCTTAAGCTCCAATTAAATATTTCTGGAAGGAAAGATAAGACATGTATAGGTGCACGCACACCCTCACGCCCGCAGACGCGCTCTATGCACTCGCTCGCGCACTCGCAATCACGTGCACACGGACGCCCATACAAACACACGCAAACGTGCTAGCCCAATTCCTTGCACACACTCTTCTTCCGACATCTGCGGTGCACCTTCCATCTAACAGCACAAGCAAAATATACAAATTCATTCACTTGCTCCAAACATTACGTCATCGACCACTACTGTTAAGTTCTTCACGCTTCTTCACATTCATTTGGAAGCCCATATTATTCATTTATATCAATTTATTATTCATATTACAATTACGTTTGTATATATATTAACATTTGTATGTATAATCTGATAATTAATGACTGTAATAAGTATATTACACTGCCTACTCCTATTGTCTAGTTACCACTAATTGAAGGTGCAAATATCTTAAGACTTTCTTCTTTAACTCAAACTGTAAACAGATATTGCTACATGACACCCATACGCACACGGAGAGAGTGTCAACATCTCAAATCAAACCCAGGTCCGGTTTGGTGTTCGCTTAGAAAGTTACAAAAATGACACGCTTTACCTAATTCGAAAGATTTTTGTGCCGAATGACAAGTGTCACCTCGTTTCTCTTGTATTTTATATGTAATGTGTCTATCTAGAGGATGGCTCGTTGAATACTGGTGGGAGAGCGGGAAAATAAAAAGTGTGTCATGATAAAATATAGCCTATGTTACACCCAAGCGCATTTTTATAGTATAGGGGGACAAACGAGAAATCGAAGAATTTCAACGACTACCCACGCCCATTTAGATCAGCGTAATTATGCCGATGCATTGCCCATTCTTTTTTGCATTGCACTTTTTCACCCCTCCCAAGGGCCACCGGCTACTCACAAACAGCAGGAAACGCAACGCGAATAAAATATGTATAATGGTTAGACCAACTGTTCGTAGATTACTCCCAAACAAACAAAGTTAGGGCTATGAGCTGGTCACACACTCAGAAGAACAGATGGGCCAGTAAGGTTCTAAAAATAAAACGAAATGTTGGTCGACCATTCACCAGGTGGGAAGGTGCTTTCCTTAGTAGTTTCCAGTAGTCGGGATGGATGCGAGTAGCTGGAGATCGGTCGTCTTGGCGTTCATTGAGAGAGACCTATATCCAGCAGTGGTCCGATAAGGGCTGATGATGATAATGCCGATGAAACAAAGTTACAAACTTAACCGCTTTGCAACAATAATAATGTAGACTTATCTATACCAATGTAAAGCTGAGGAGTTTGTTAGCTTGAACGCGCTTACCCAAGGGCTTGCTGGCTCGAATTGGAAAAATATTTTTGTGTTGAATATTCCATTTAATGAGGAAGATTATATACGGTAGGACTAGGAAACATCGCACATACTCACATAAACACAAAACGTACAAGACGGCGGACATAGACGGGATGCGTACCCATCGAAATTATTTATTTAAACAACAACACATCTTCACGCCAGCTCCCTAATGGGGTAGGCAAAGAGAACGGACTAGCATACATCACGATCCCTACATACCTGCCTGGCCTCCGCCCCATTCAGTATTCTCTTCATGCAGACACGCCGGTTGCGAACACTCTTGAAACCTTTTAACTCAAAACATTTCAAACTTTACTAAAACAAACGTCGAGCACTAAAACCTTTCATATTTTTTTTATAGTAAAGGACGGCAAACCCGCAATCGACGCCTTCTTTACCACTACGGACGCTCATCAACATCCGCATAATTACTATGCCGATGCCCGGACCTCCTTTTCTATTCCGTCCCAACGCGTCACCCAAGATGTCACTTTACGACGGTATCATGTGAGCGAGAGGTACCTCCCCGGTCGTGCCGGCCCAAGTCAGTATGCCAATTTCCTTAAATCGGGCTTTATACCATGGCGCTATGACTAACGGGACCGGAGTTACACGCGTGAAATCGCGGGGCGATGCCAGGTCTATAGAAAGGAGACCAAGTGTAAATTTATGCAAATACTGACTAGTCGTCTGCTATATGTCTGCTTTCTATGACCGTCCTATGTTTATTTTTATACCATCTGTAATTATGGTATAAAGATTCATTTTAACTTTGAATTAGCCGACACGCTGAGCTTAGCTGTTCCTTAAATGAGGGCTTGACCTCCTCCCACTTTCCCCATACAATGTGCCAGCGGAAACTCACACATGGCAAAAAGGCTGCCAACTCCTCAACCTTAAATGAGCCACCGCCAACTCACGCAACGCATAAATAAAATCAACGGAATAGCTGTGTGTTTGTTACGGTATAATTTCGGTTGTAATTACCCGGTCGTGCTGGCCCAGTACGACAGCAAGGCAGCAACGGCACGCTCACTATATTTATCCATCTCTTCATGAACCATCCTGCATTACCATCGTTATTTTTCAGCTTGTTTTAAGTATTCAAACGAAAAATTTTGAGCCGACATCAGTAGAACATTTGTTTTGAATTTTATCCTGTATCAGCATTTAGCTACGCTGGTTGGGTTAGCATGTCGCATAAATAAGTCATGGCAATAAAGTAAATGTTTAACATATACCTATTTACTATCTATACTATATACTAATGAAGTAAGAGGTATTGCCATACCGCATTGTAGCGGATTCGAATGTAGTTATAACCACTGGAACAATAGCTCGAAATATGATCTTAATTATGAAATAGCTTTGTGTAGGTCACCATTACATCTTTATCAGCCCTTATCGGTCCACTGGTGGACATGCCTCTTTCAATGAACGCCAAGACGACCGATCTCCTGCTACTCGCATCCATCCCGGAAAGGCCACTGCACGGAGATCGTCTTCCCACCTGGTGAACGGTCGACCAACACTTCGTTTTTCTAGACGCGGCCTCCACTCCAGAACCTTACCGGCCTCTATGTGGGTACTTACACAAAAATAAAATAACATCGTCACTTACGTGTATGAAATGGGCGTGTATGTGCGCCGTAGTGTGGGGGTCTTCTTTGGGCATGCAATGAAAAAATCGAATTCATATTATAATAAAATATTCATATTATAATAAAATATTCATATTATATTAAAATATTCATATTATAATAAAATATTCATATTATATTAAAATATTCATATTATAATAAAATATTCATATTATAATAAAATATTCATATTATAATAAAATATTCATATTATAATAAAATATTCACTTTCTGCACATCTTCAGCATATGGTCTATACAGTGCAAACGTACAGAGATTCATCAGCACATTTGTATATTTCACGAATCACGCACGTTTTACATTTCCATATTAATTACAAGTTAAATTTTGTGTGTGCACGAAATATTGTCGCGAGCTGCGTAGTAAATAAACAGCAGTCGCACCATATCTTAGTTTTAGTTAATTATCAACATAGCCTTAGCATTTATCGACATAGCCTTAGCATTCAGCAGTAGCAGCACTCAAAAGTACAAACAAACCGTACATGGTCTTCAACTGTAACAAATTGCAGAATCCTCTTCGAAAAACTAATGGTCTTTTTTATTCATTCATATATCGATTTTATTCATGACTTTCATTTAATAGCTATTCTGCTTTTTGTAACAAAACTATAAACAAATAACCTTTATGCATTAATTTACAAAAACACAAGATACACGATATCTTACTGAACTGTCATTCTAAAGCATACATAAACATATATACGATAATGATGGTTATATTAGAACCTACTTTATTTCACAGTCAATTTTCATTTCCATGAAAGATTTTTCAATATACTAGACACTAGGTTGTAGATAATCCGACGATATTGCGACGTGCATACTTCATCATTTCATGTTAAAGAGGCTGTATAAATATGCAGCTGTAGCTTTAAGTAAGAGGTAGTGTCATTGCTGCTACCGAATGTGGCCAGTTTTGCCTCCCAGAGGTACCTCTTGCTCACATGTTACTTCCGCAAACCGAAAGCTGTCGTTTTTCATGCGGTATGTAAATTTCGTATGACCTATTGAGCACGAAGGGGTAAGCAAGTCAGAGCATCCGACTACTCGTTTTCCCTCTTAATGTATAAAAAGAAACAGCTTAACCCCTAGCTATGAGAATGTTGCAAGTATGTTTGTTACTTTTTAACAAAAAAAAAAAGAAATCTGACACAGATTATAGGAAATAACGAAAAAATGTTGAATGTCTTGGGATTTATGTTACGTAGTTGAAACATCACCGTCAGCTCTTCTATACTGTTCGTCAGGTCTTTTATACTGTCCCACATATTATAAAAACTATAAATCAACAACATAAAAATATAAAAATTATAAATTCATGGTAATGATGATTCAATGTCATGGTAATGAAAACTAATTAAATTTTCGACAGAACAACGTCTGTTGGGAGAACTAATTGTCACTGACTTCAGCATCGAAATAAGGATTTACTTTGATATTTATTCGCAACATCGGTTACATTATGTAAGTTTCATAATGATCAAAACCATTAATTTTGAACAAAAAAATTACCATTAGGCTTAAAAATTCTATTACCATTAGAATGGTAATAGAATTTTTCAAATCGGTCCAATGTCCGTCAAATGCAAACAAACAACCAACTGTTTCCTCTTTATAACATTTTCTTCTACACTTTACGGAAGAACTATTAATCTTTAGCTATCCCACAGATATATAGTTTCCAGGCTTGCTATATAATAGTAGTTAAATAAAATATTAAATTAAATATAAAGATTGCTAAAGTTAGGATAGGAAATATACATCTTTAGGTAGTAGAAAATATGTACTATAAAGAAAAAAATTTCATTGTTTACGTTGGTACATTACGTAAAAAATCTCGTCAGCTCTTATAAAGTCTTGTGTTAATAAGTGATGTTATGTTAATGTTATGTTATGTCAACGCAGTTTATGACCTATGTCATGCCATGATGCTATCAAGCCCAGGCCTGTGTTGAAGCGCATTATTCCCATCCCAAGACGCTATTTGAACGTCCTATTCACCTGCTTCACCGAGTCTCGGATCTGTACGTCATGACTCTGCCGGCCTCGTTTCCTGTACCGTAAACCCGCTATATGTTTAAACTCTTCCCTATTCGGATAATTATTTTCCCTTATTTTTCCGGTCCATAAAATTTTCTCATGTTCATTCATCCCATACTACAAAATTCACTTTTTTAAGCTGCATTGAACGTAAAGACATAGAGTGATAGATTTTTGATATCTAATAAACTACATTTATTTCCTAGCTCACTCAATTCATCAAATCCACCTATTCTTACAAAAATGGCGGCCATTTTTATTCTTTACAAGCGGTCTTCTTTTAGTACTGTAATTACACGGAAACTTGTCTGGTGAGTCGCACTATGTATTGGTGAAAACCGTATGAAAATTCGTTCAGTATACCTTCAGACGATGTGAACTTATCACACTAATTTAGCCTAGGAATGTAAGGACTTGTGGTGTGTGATTATACAGATGACTGTCAATGGAAATATATTTAATATTTTTATCAACTTTATTGGTTTAGTATATAAATACACATAACACATATGAACAAGGCGGGATTCGAACCCTCGTCCACGTTACCAACTGAGCCAGCCGCTCATCAAGAGTATTATTACAATTAATTAAATGTGTAACGTATTCTTTTTTTTTTATTCTTTATTCATAATACAGGTTTTTTTTATAAAAAATGATAATGTCGATCCTATCGTACCTTATCTAGTAACGTATCTACTAATAATCGTATCTACTAACGAACGTAATACCATAATTACACAGGTTTATGAAAATTTTAATCAATGGCGGCAACTCATGTGTAACACACACAATAAAGCTGGTTATGAAGAAATTTTTATTTCCCACATACGATCAAAATCACATCATTATGATATGTTTTAAATATAAACAACAATTACGAGATTTTCTATACACTAGTGGTGTTCTACATTCCTATATCGATACTCCATACTTTCATTATAGTGAAAGTTATTGAGCCGACATTGTTTCCTGAGCTTTCAGTTTGATAAGGAATGATATTTTAAGTTTAAATTAAAATAATTTTAATAAATATAATGAAATATACTTACCGTAATTTACACAGCTTACTAACAGGTAGGGTTCTGCTTAAAAGTAAAATATCAATTGCAATCATAATAATAGATTTTTGGGGGTTACTTATACACAGTTTTATCATTAAGTAATTAACATTAATTTAAGCTGCAAGCAAATCAGAAAATAATGTCTGGAGGAAGTTGCTAATAAAAATGCTTAAATGCAAAATTTTGAAAATGTAGATGTAGGATAGGACATCAGAACGTTTTACATAGCAATTCTATATAACAATTGTCGATTTACAGTAAATTTTACTAGGTGTTTTTTAACAATTCGTAAGAATTACAAGAAATATGTTTATATATTAATAATTTTTAATAAACACTTACTATCATCTGAAAATATTTCTATAATCCCAACAAATATTTCTATAATCTGTATCTATAAAAGTATTAATATTTTTTATATATAACTCTTTACCAATATCTTTTAATTTGCTTTAATTTTATCGATACCGATAAAAACACTGTTTGCCGTAACAATGATGTGAACGCTACAACCTTTCGATTCAATACATAACAATCATAACATTGTCGATAGAAATTCTCATTGTTACAGATTTCCTCTTCAATGAGACAACGGGATCTTAGAAAAAGAAACAGCTCGGTGCGAAATCGGGGTGATGAAGTTTGAAACATTGGACAAAATATGGATTCCGGTAGGAGGCAGTGCCAGGAATGGAGATGTACGGACAGAATAACATTAGTCACATTACATATACTACTATTGATATCAACATCAAAATGTGAAACGGTTCATAAGGACGAATCGAATTTTAGAGAAATCGATACCAAAAATAATAAAGGTTTAGATAATAATATAGAATCTAGAAGTTGCCATAGCTGTCAGAATAAAGGTGGAACTAATGTAGTAACAAGCATTTTAAATACCATAGACAAGTTATCGGAGAAATATGTATCTAACAATACAGAAAGGGTCCTGAAGGTTATGTTAGAAAAAACACTAGACGAAGTACTTAATAAGGATAAGTTTGAACTTTTCGATGGCATTGAGATCAAAGTGGATGAAAAGAATACAAGCGTTGCAGAAAGCACCAAAGCAAGGGCTCTGTTTAGTTCATACACGTATGAATATAGATTGCTGCAGAAGATAAAAAACTTTTTTAACACGCACATAATGTCAATAAACTTACCTAAGGCGACTGGGTTGATTAATTTTAGATGTAAGTATATTAAAATTCCTTGTTCGCAAGAGATCCCACATGAAGCATTGAACGTTTGAAACGCTTACGAGATATTTGTTTTAAGGTAAAGGCACCTAACACTGCTGTAAATTGCAACATTTTGGACATACACACAAATAAATAATTGTCTCATTCATATCTAAAGTAGTTGTACTTTTGTAATCATGTGTTGAAAATACTTGAATAGCCACTATTTTTGTATGAAGAGCACTATTACGCTTGCACACGTCACATAAACTAATTAATTAAAATTTATTGTTTTTTTATATTTCATTTTTATTTTTATTTATTTTTCTAAATATTATATGTATTTATTTGTTATTTTCATAAAATAAATACGAAAGTGTTTGGTACATCGGTAAATAGTGCCATTTTTAGTAAACGCGGTATTAGAAACCTTTACCTTACTTGCTTATCAATGTGAGCTCTGACGGACAAACATAGCTTAACGAAAATGATAGTGGTTCGTGAAATTTATTATAAAAAAACTGTTGTAAAAGTGTTACAACACTAATCAACGCGTTGTCGTGATAATGTTTCCGTAAAAGTGCTTAAAGTTAGCCATCAAAACTCTCTGTCCCTCGTAACAGACAATAACTGACGAGATTAGATTGTGAAAGTGACGTAACTTGAATATAAGTATTACTACATTGTGTTAGCCCAGTGTGGTCCGGTATCATTGCTTAAAAAACAAACCCAACTAGAACCTTTTTTTTTTGGTGACGAAGGGGAATGCATTTACGCATGATACCTGGGAGCCCGTGTAGACTCCCAGACCTATGTTGGACTCGGCTATTGGGTAGCAATACCAACTAAACCCCTACGGGAGCCTTCAACCGCTATTAGTGGAGGGTCCCGTATCTGCAGGCAACAGGACCCCTCCAGCGACAGGCTGGCCTCGACGAAAAGGCCAGACTTCACTTTCTTACGGATTTTCACTCGGGTAAAAAACCCAACTAGAACCTACGCTATATATTCCAAAATAGGGCGGGATCGGTTTGATAATATTTAAACTGAAAGGATACAACCAGAAAAGTAATTTTTCGCTCACATTAAATACCAGCTAATAAATCTGTGTCATATATTTTATAGTTATACTGGGTTCCATCTTGCAAAGTTTCAGTATATTCATACGAGAAATCAGAGCCCTACTTTTCACCTCAAAAAATGGACTACCGGCTATTCACAAACCGCACGAAACGCGACACCGGAGATGCCACTTCACGGCGGTATCAAGTCAGCGATAGGATGTACCTCTGCCCGTGACGTCACAATTTTGCTCCTATGCAGCATGGCGCTACCTCTTACTATATGAAAGTATACCGTAGAAACAAGCGCCACGTCTCATCTGTGGAGTTTCCCTCCGCAAACCATAGGACGGCAAGAACATGAGGTTTAATGGGTGAGTCAGGATATGGTCTTAAATAATAAAAACGAAGTAATGTTCCAGCATTTGGATTGAAGAAATTTTTCTGGCCCCTCCTCATCGGATTTCAAATATTCAAAAGCATCTTGCTGGCGATGTTCTTACCTAGTCTCCTTGGAAGCTTTGGAAAAATACTCGGAAAAGGTAAGGCTACTTCATTTCTTTTCATCTGATGGAACCTAACTACTTCTAAAGTAACAAATTTTGTAATAAGAGGAGAGTACTTCGATTTAGCCCGTGGAACCCCTTTGGTTCAGTGACAAGATAATTTTTAAGATGACATTTTCATGAGTGAGCGAGAACCGATGATGTCAATTCATTCATGAACACAGGAAGTATGACTAATTCCGTGACCTTGCCCGCTGTATAGTGAAAAAGTTCAGAAATATGAAACATTTTGAGCACATATCCTTTGTTAAAACTTATAATAATATTCTAGTGTCAGTATTTCCCGTGAACTTACAACAATATCTAAATCAAACATTTACTATCAGGCCTAATGTTCCAGGACTATCCCAGCTCTCAGCTGCCTCTAGCCAGGCGAGCTACCCACCTGCCAACGCCGACGAACCAACCTCGTACAACGATAACAAGAACTTCATGGGCTATGATACGAACCAGGCTGAATCATACTTGTACGCACAAGATGGCGACGCTTATGGGAATATGGATGGCGCGGAAACCAACGACTTATCCAGCTTAGATATTACAAGGTAAGTTTATAATTCTCTACGTTTCCAAGCCTACAGTTACAAAGATGAAGACTATGACACACGTTACGTTCACTCGATAGACTTATTATCTTAGTCTATCTAATAGTGAAGTGAATCAGAAAAGGGAAACCGGGAGTGAACCACGTTTGCTTTATATTTCGAATTAGAAGGCCGCGTCCCATGCTGGCGTCTCTTCTCTACCTATCATATCTATGGTCAGTAGACATTTTAGGCCAAAGTAGAGTTTTGCTGAAAAATAAATAGGAATTTGACCATTGGCCATCAAATTCACTCCACTAATGCGTTTATGGTTTATTATTTACATTTTCTAACTTATCAACAACCGCGAGAAAGTGCCCTGTTATATTTTGCGAACTTAACGAACATAATTCACACCGAGTGTGTGAATTATATCCCTTATTATGCCCCATGTTATACAGACTTTACGTTAGTTACCCACTCGACTAATTATATTTTAACTATGTATACTAGCATCGCCTCGCGGTTTCACCCGCACTAATAGGCCCGGCCCTATTAGTGTTATCTTCACTATTAGGACCGGCCCTATTATTATCAGCGTCATTGTTCTACATTTAAAAAAATGACAATTCGCGCGTGTAACTACAGGAACTCCTGAGATTGGCACGTTCAAACAAACAAACTCTTCATCTTTTACATTATTAGTTTAGATAAAACTAGCCGTTTACCATTTTCCAAATCTCTTAACGTCCATCCCAAGTTCATTTTTAGATAAACAAAATAAATTCGTATCTCCCTAAATCTAGAATACAGATTTGAATATCCAATTTAAACCAAATTAATCAACACGTATTAAGTTTCAATCTTACAAACTTTCCAATTTATAATTTAAACAGAATATGTGTCCCAGGAATATAAACAGAGTTTACATTGCTGTTTACTGTGATCGTGATAATTGCATCCAAGTTCATTCGTCACACACGTAACAAATGATCAAGTTTCGTCATATCCTACAGCGCCATATACTAGATGTATTTCATAAATAGAAAAAAATCCATCGTTTCTTACTTTGATTGTTTATTTCATTTACCCCCCTAAATGAATACGCCTTGTCTCTCGGCGCTTTCACAAAATGTAAGGCCTGGTCCACGGCTAGTTAACTTTTGGCGCGGAAAATTCTAAAAGTTTATTTTTAAATAAGATATCACAAGACTTTATGGTTCGGGGTATATACTGGGCTTTCATCATCATCATCATTATCAACCCTTATCGGTCCACTGTTGGACATATGCCTCTTTCAATGAACTTCAAGATAACCGATCTCCTGCTTTACATATTGTAAAATAGTAACTTCGCTCAGCTGAAAATCTAACATAATAGGTAGATCAGTAAGTGGTAGAGCCATGCTGCAATGCATTCAAATTGGGCCAGCGCGACAGGGGTGGTCCCTTTCGCTTAATTGGTACTGCTGCGTAGTGGCAGCTATACTGTCTCGTTTAGGAAATGAAAAGTAGATAAAAATTATGAGGATGTTTTAGGGTTTGATTGGCCCATTTATCCCAAAAACCCTATATCTTTATAGTTTACGAGTAGGTATTACTATAGTTTTAGGAAGAGGTAGTGCCATGCATGGTGCATGACGCTACATCCTCTTCACTATTATATTAAAAAATGCACTATTCCATTAAAAAAAAGTTGTAATGCGTAACCTATGGCTGGATATTTTCTCGACAAATTAGCAAGCACAAGTGAATATTTGTTCAGCAATTTTCATGTAAAGCGCGTGCTAATAGGTAGTTACATTTATAAAAATTTTTGGAACGAGTTCTGTTAACGAACCTTTTTTTTTGTTGACGCGGGGAAACGTATTTACGCGTAGCCCTGTGTAGGGTTCAGTGGTGTGTGGGCTCGCGGCATATTATATAGTGCCGAATACCCACAAAAACCACCGCGAGTGTCACCAGTGCCGCCTTTGGTGAGGTGCCCCGTAACAGCAAAACATCAGGGCACCCCGACAGCAAGTCAGCCCCCGAACCTCCACAACGCCACCTCCACAGATGGGGTTGTCCCGCACCACATGACAACCCCACCGACTTTGGGACAGTGCAATGGGGTGAGGTTCCCATCCTTGCCCCTTGCCCCGTGCGCAAGAGCGCCGCCACCTTCTGCTCTTTTGTCCCCTCTTCTTATAAGCGTCTGCTGTCCGCTCTTTGTACCGGCACCTGCTCCTGCTCTTTAGTCCCATCTTCTGTTAGCGAACCTTATTATCTCGAGCCAACCTATTTTCGAATATCATCCGCTAACATCACTCGCAGTTTCAGCCGCCTAACTCCGGTCCTAATAATAGTCGTAGCGTCTATAATAATTTTTCTATTCGGGCCAGTCGTTTCTGAGTTGAGTGCCCTCAAACGAACAAACAAATAAACTTTTCACCTTTAATGAATGCATTACACGCATTTTTGTTGCAAAACGTTCACCAAGCGACTAGTTTCGCTTAGATTAAGTAAAATGTCGCATATAGAAATGTTACGTAGCCCTGGACATTTCCAGCCATTTGGAGGAGCGATTGCTCCAGCGCATTTGTGTAACCGACGTTGAGTAGCTATCCGCTACATAAGGTTACTGTTTCTTTTTTATTATAGTGCGTACTTTGTTTCAATTAATGCCCATGATTCCAACATGAACCTAATGTTCTTTTAAACCATTTAAACTATGAACTTATTTCCACATAAAAAAAAACAATTTACAAAAGAAAAGAAGGAACTAAATAATTTTGATACGTAGGAACATACTCAGTGTCGGCTGTGCAATACGGCACTGGTTTTCAGTTTGCCCTTAAATAAACTTACCTACAAACTGTAATTAACATTTGATGCACAAACGAAAAAAGATCTTTATATATAAATAAGTTTACTTCATCATCAACGCAATCATTATGTCCATCTCAGATTCAACTAATACTCGATATAAAGATTTTATTGTTGATTAATAAAACGCCACAAAATAGTTTTATTGTAATGAGTTATATTCGCGGAAACATTAATCGTATCTGTAAGACTTAGCACTCTATCACATTGTAATATTACCACCTAATGTTCAAAGAAAATAGAGCTGAATGATTACTATAAGTATAATAATATCGTCCTAGTCGAATTTCGGCTACAGCGGCCATCTATATTGAGAGAGCCATCCGTGCTCAAGTGTTTGCGCAGATACAGGCGCACACCATGTTTCTTCATTCTCATATTCCGATGGGACGGCCATCCGACACGACCGGTGAGAAATCAGGCGTAGGACCGACGGTATAACGTGCTCTTCGAGGCTCCCGGGTGTAACACCTCCAACTAAACTCCGGATAGTTATTCGAATTTGAAAGACCATAACATCACTTTTTGTATGGTCGAACCCGGGACCTCACGTCTGTGGCTGAACATTATCACCGCTAAACCACGAGGCAGTTATTTTTATAAGTATACAATAGACATATACGAGTAGTCTTTTGTGTGTCATAGAAACTAGCATATTTATTATCTCCATCCCTATTGTGTAAAATATCCTCCATTGGTGTAAAATTTACACATTTCAATTTCCAAAACAAGCATTTTCAATTTCCAGCCGAGGGATCTATGCCGTTTATGATTAAATGTTAACAAACGCTTTGCGCCATTTCGGTTGAAGCGCCCAAAATTAGAACCCTGCTCACGTCGCTTTTAACAGATAAAGGAGGCTTAGATGCTTACATCCGCACGTCCACATACATCTAGATATCACTTTATATAGGACTACCAGTACAACGAAATTTTGTGCTTTCATTTTAATTTGTATTCTATAAAATGTCAGAGGTTAATGTTTGTTTAGATGGAAATATAATATTTATTTATTTCACTTTTTGTTTACCAAAATAAATCACAATCATCAACAAAATTTGTGTGGCAGAAAGTCTCTCTCTCTCTCTCTCTCTCTCTCTCTCTCTCTCTGAAAAAGCCCGAATACCTCATAGAGGGTTGGTACATTTTAATGAAATATGCATTAGCTTATGTCACTCTTGTCCTCCGAAACTGGAGCTCTGCACCACCATCCTGCAATTTCCCGCCAATTGTTGACTTGTATCTCACCTGCTCCAATCACATCAGGCCAGCGGTTAGACCAGTATTTTGTTGTATATTTCGAAGTCAGTGACGGCGACGCTCACTGCTGGACATAGACCCATAGATCACCATAGTTTACGGCCACGAGCCTCAACTATATACATCCGCACAACACTGGTGACTAGTCCGCAATGCCGTAAGGGGTTCACATAAACTTGAAATAAAAGACAAAATCAAATTCATCTGCCAAGGTAATTAATCTTTTCTCGTGAAACACACAACATTCACAATATAATTAAAAATACTAGGAATTTGGTGAAAATTTGCCACCGTCAGTGAGTACTTCAAGTGAGTGAGTTCAAACGCTTATTCGATCATATGGAGTCGTGCATCGATGTCATATCCTACTAATACTTTAAAACTTGTTATTATTAATGCCGGATGCAAATTTTTGGTGGCCTATTGAAGGGGGAGTAGGAAAGGAGGGCAATGCATCGACATTTACGCGGATGTCCATGTGAGTCGTAAAAATTTTGCACGGTTGATATACGATATCCTATAACAAAATAAGATATATGTTGAGACAAATGGGATACCTGCTTGTCGTGGATATCCTTGTGTGTCTGCGTTTTTGTGGAATCTCTTAACCGTTTAAGTGAACCAATTTAATTCATTCAAAAGTCTTTCCTGGTGGTGGTTCTGAGCAATGTTTGGTAAAAATCGGTCCAGCAGTTCGAAGAGAATCTGCTCTTTTCTGACAGACTACAATTTTTTTATTAATATAAACAGGTATTGATTATCCAGATGGCTCTATGGGTGGAATAAAAAGCAATGAAGCCACCTAATATATGGTTGGTTTTATAACGAGCTAGCAACACCCCGCGATTTCACCTGCATAACTCCGGTCCTATTATTCGTAGCGTCATGGTATATAGCCTATAGCCTTCCTCGATAAATAGACTACCCAGCACAGAAATATTTTTCTCAGCGTTGCATTATTATTATTATTATTACTTCTATAGGCGTCAGTAGAGATCAAAGTGACTTTGGACACGAAATCGATCGTATCTATAAAAATACTCGTATCTAGTCACTAATATATCGATAATTCATTGAAATGGTTAACGCGTTCATTCAATTTGACCGCTCTCACGGATACACAATTTGCTGCCAGAAATGCCTTTTACATTCTAATAATCTCCTACAGAAATTCTTATTCAAATCTTTTACAGTCTGTTTACTCCAATGAACATCTAAATTAAGTAAGATAAGGAAATAGCGTCCTTCTTAGGGCTCCGTACCAGCAAGGAAAAATACTTATAAGATACCTTTGGTGTCGCTCTCACTGTAAAGTTAATTCCTTCAGAAATATCTCTTGAATCTAATATCTAAATCAACGCAATCAATTCCGAATGAGGAGGGTAATTTTTTTCAAGTACTCGCGTAGTATTCTGTGTTTGTAACAAATAAAGAAACATGAACAATGAAGGTTCGAAAAGACAACGCCCTTTGTGTTCAAAACAACGGCTCTTACTTCAAAAGCTCTTTTAACTAAAGAAATATCCCTTTTTCCGTGCACTTTAAAAAGGAAATGCAATCTGGTTTGATGGCAAAGTATATTGTTTTGACCGTCCTTTGTGTTTCTGAGATATTTTTGTGCTTCGCTTCCTATATAGTAGACGTCAAGTAGATAGACAGACAGATGTAAACTTTAGATAAATGTAAACTTTATTTGCAACAAACAGCGCAATAGTAAAAAAAAACGGAATTAGAGGAATTTAGTTACTAAAAACAGAAAACCTTATTTTAACCCACCTTTATATCAATGTATTGTTTATGCTGTGATAGCGCAACATAAGTACTTTTAATGTAAATTACACAAATATAAATATTTTTATGTAAATTATACATGCATAGTTGAAAAGCTAATTCTATACAATTCATCTACTACGCCACGAGTGGGTTCTAGTTTGGCTCTGGTCGGTCACTAAACGCTATTCGGCATATTCGGCTTCTTTCTAAGTATTCGGCCAGTTTGACCGAATATTTACACAAAATATTAGTGGTCTTAGCCAGATAGGAAAATTGGGGCCGCACGTGTTACCTCTCGCTTACCACCGTAAAGGGGCGGCTTTCCAGGCGCGTTACTTTCACTACTGATTTAACACACCTCAGAAAATAATATATTTTTGTGTTTAAAATATTTACCGTAACAAACCTGTTTTTTTTTTTTAGATTTGGCGCTAGCGGCCAAAAGGTCTCCTACCTCCCAACGAAGAACAACTATTACAAGAACCAGATGGCGCAAGCCGCGAACAACTACAAGGTAAAAATATTGTCAAAGCTTCGAAATTGATTGCAATACAAATGTCCACAAACATCGCCGCAATAGACCTAACAGTAGGTACACTATCATATTCCTCCTGTTACCGTGACCATGAAATAATTACACGAAATACTTTAAGTTTTAAGCTACACTATTCCTATATTTTTTTCTCAACTCCATTCTTGTGGATAAAAAAAAGTTTCGATAATTGGCAGGCGCAGATGAGTACCGGACCGATCCAGCTGCAATGTAGCAGTTGTCTCTAGCTTTTACTTCATCACCATTATCAGCCCTTATAGGTCCACTGCTGGACATGGGCCTCCTTCGATGAACGCCAAGACGACCGTTCTCCTGTTACTCGCACCCATCCGAACTTTTACTTATATGTATAAGACCGGTCCGGGATGGATGCGAGTAGCAAGAGATTGGTCGTCTTGGCGTTCATTGAGACAAGTCTATGACCTATGACCAGCAGTGGACCGATAAGTAAGAGCTCGAATGGAGTATTAATTAATAAATCAAGCTGCCTAAAAGTTTTCAAATGCCACATCTGTAAGACGGAATCATAACAGCTTTGCACACCCATTACTATGTTACTTCATGAAGCATTGCTTTACCAAGTGAATAAATAGGCGAAGATACCTAAAGATGTCGCAACACGACTAGTTTCGGGTGAGAAACTAGCGATATCACGCCCAGTTCTTAACTTCTAATAATTTAGATCTATCCTACTAAATTTATGACCAATTAATTAAAGATATTCAAACATGATTAGTAAGTTTACAAGTGTTCCTAACTAACTGAGGTTAATCGATGTTTAGAACTTGTTTTGATCCTCATAAAAGACTTTATTAAATTCTTCAGACAACAGTTTAATTGGAAAATAATGAGAGTCTCCATCTATTTGTTTAGCAGCATTATTAGCAGACATTATTTATTCATCGTCTTAAATTAATGAGACCAGACTCCTGAACTCCAAGAGTGATGTTCTTAGGGCGCATCAGCAACCAGGGACTATTTCTTGACTTCTTTAAATTAACGTTACGTGTCCTTCTGGCTTTCTCTATTCTTTTTATTCAATATTTCTGTAATTATCTTTTCTAAAAAGACCATTGACTATTTCGCCATGACAATGTTTAATTATCGTGGTCTTTAATTTTTCACAAAGTGAAAAATACTGCGAACTTTCCTAAACACAGAGTAAGGGACAGAGAACAGAGAGGGACAGAAAACAGAAATTTTCGTAGTGGTTTGACAGACTAAAATTCTTTATCGGCCTTCACTTCTCTTTCAATCATTGTCGCTTCATATCAATAATATCTATAAAACACCAGAAAGAGTCTGCAAGAAATGCTCGAACTTTCTCAATGCCCGCAGCAAACTCAATCTTGCGACGTGTTTTACAGACCTTCCAGAAAATTCCGGCGTCGTCCATGATCTTGAGCAACTATGATCCGTTTTACTCCCCCTTGCTGTCGCGTCTTGATGGCATCTTCGCGCGGCTGGGTAAGTGTCAATCATCATTATAAGAAAAAAAATAATGTTAGAAAAAAGTTTATGGCATTCCGTTCTCTCTGCCTACTCTAATAGGGAGCTGGCGAGAAGGTGTGTTGTTGTTGTTATCGTTATAAAATATCTATACTTATTATTAAATAAAGCGACTCAAAGCTGATTGCCTGTATGTGATCAAATTTCCCAAGATCTAGTGAATGAATTGCGGTTTTCACCAAAAGATAGAGCGAAACCTGAGGTAGGTTTTAATATAGATTTTGTTGAGTTAGCAATGATGTTGCCAACTGACAAATCAGGCAGGATTGTTAGTGAATAAGTTTGTGTTTTCCTAGAAAAACCGAAGTGTTGGTCGACCGTTCATCAGGTGGGAAGACGATCTCCGTGCGGTAGTCGGCCCGGGATAGATGCGAGTAGCAGGAGATTGATCACCTTGGCGTTCATTGAGAGAGGCCCACGTCCAGCAGTGGACCGATAAGGGCTGATAGTGATGATGATGATGGAACTTGAAGGCTTATGAAGTTAAACTTCTTTTGGCACAATAGGCCAAATTGAAGACAGTAATTTTTTACGATGCGCGCGCACATCGTCACCTACAACCTGAAGTTAGCTACAGTCATTTTAGTTTTCTAAAAAAATACCATAATACGTTATAATAAAACTTTTTTCTGTTTTTAGTGTTGTCTTCTATAAAAACATAGAAGGCTAAATATAAAAAAAATAAAAGATTCTTATCTTCTAACGCGTGCATATAAGTACACACATACTTTTTTAGTTCTCTAGAGAAAAATCACTTAGGTAACCTGGTGAGTTGTTCCCGATGTTAATAGATGTTCATTAATATATGAAAGTTATATGAAAACCTCTCCGAAGAACCTGAGGAAGGTTTTTACTTATTGTTTATTTCATATTTTATAAAAAAAATATCATCCAGAAATCATTTTATTTTCTACTAGCAGTCCGTCCCGGCTTCGCACGGATGTTTCTCGAAACATGGCATACATTCGCTTATTTAGAAAAGTATGCGAGTGCATATTATAAATTTTGACTCCGGCCTGATCCGCCGGTCATGGTGACGTGTCGTTCACGTCCTACTAATTTACCATGGCAACAAATTAAATTTACCACAGCGCAACATCTGCCGGGACAGCTAGTTGCCAATGACTTCTTAGCGATCTAACGATTCATTACGACATTTTTACATTTTCATACAGACGAGAAGTCGGAGTCTTTTGATGCTTCCGACGCCTATAGACTTCCGCGTAATTACTATGGCAAGGCGTCCTGCCTATCCCCGCCAAGGGACCACTTGCTATTCACAAAACGTGACACAGAAGCTGTCGCTTCACGGTGGTATAATATGATGAGTGAACGAGCTAATGGGATAAACGAATCGTACCAGGTCTTGCACCTACGGATGGAGCGTCGGACGACGGGCAGCAGATCGGCGGGCAAAGCCTCAGCACTGTAAAGCTGGAGGCGTGCCGGGAGCAGCTCATATGCCTGATGTATTCTAGCCCAGCGAAGTACGCGCCCTACAGTAACTTGGTGTCTGCGCAGTTGAGCAGGTAATATAGCGCTTTATCTGATGGACCATTGTGAACCATTGGTGGTCAGTAGCTACTTGGTCAGGGGCCACCTGAGAACATTTCTTTCCCGGCCGTTATCGGTTCTGCGAACAATGTGGTCTCTATCACATCTATCTATAACCACTTCAGCTTGCTCCTAAATTCCTAACCTATATCGCGAAGATATATAAAGCTCCTTGGCGCACTTCATGAGACACTCTCTCATCTCAAGCATCTATAAAAAAGAGCCAGATATGACTGTCAATCGAGCAACTGTTGGTCTTGCTACTTTGGCCGGAATGTCACGTGTAATGACCCTGACTACACAACTTGTGCATATCTATCTTTTTATGTCTTGCACAATTTCATGTATAAAAGTCCGACACCAAAGGCAAATTATGACTAAAGTGTAAGTTAGTTTTTAGCAATTAGGCTATTCGATACTTAATCTTAATTACCACACAAGTTCTCCACAAATACTTCCAAGTGGAAGCGCAGGACATATTATAGTGCGCAGGTGTGTGCGCAGACATAAATTAACTCTATACTACTTTATTGTCAAGTCGATGGGCTATTAGACACTACCGGAGAGAAATCATGCGGAGGAACGACGGCTTAACATGTAAACTATGCGACAACCCTACCAACTTTGAGACAGTGCAATGGGGTGAGGTTCCCAGCTTATAATTCTCAGACACCTTGCCTCGTGTGCCAAAGCACCTCCTAATGTTGCTCTTTTATCTCCCCATCTTATAAGAGATGTACTTACAGCGGCTCCTCCTCCTGATTTCTAGCCCCCTCTTCTTATAAGAAGGATGCAAAGAGCATCCCCCTTGGTTCAATTGGCTTTACCAAGCTGGCATGCCCCACCGCCACGACCAAGCTTGAACCACGGTGGGGAAAATAAGCATAATACTTTAATCCATTTTAGTTCACATTAGAACTAAAATTGACTAAATATCTTGAGTTTTTAACAATCGCAGATTTAAAAAATAATCATACTTACAATGTCGGGAGTTTTCCAAACCAATGCAGTAGGATCCCTATGCTTATATGCCAGGTATAAGCTATAAACACTAGGATTAAAGTTACTGCATGGGATATTGTTATTCCAGAGAGCTGAATGAACTGCGTCGTCCTGTGTCCGACAACCCGGAGATACTCCGTTTCTTCCGCTACATGCGCGCCGCTCGCCAGGGGCAGGAGGGCATTGACTGTACGGGCGCCCACGCCGCCTGCTCCGCGACCACGTCGCCGTCGCACACCATGATAGCGGCGTATCAGGATATCAACAAGTTAGTCACGGCCAGGAAATTATGAAGTAAGTACATTCATAGGGTATTACATCATATCTATTTCTTTCGGAGGGACCTACTACTATTGGCGATGCTACAGCATTTACTATAACAGTTCATGGGACTAGCAAGGACTTTTGTGTCTTCTAGTTTAGGGAGACTAAAAGGGGACAGGTCGCCTTCTTTTCCCGCCGATGGGAAGAGGTGTACAAGGTTCATTTTGGACGTAACCTACAGTAATTATTATTAGGGCCAAAAGAAAGGATCGGCGCTCCCCCCTCCCCACACTAATGGGCTACCCCATTGCAATATCTGCCGTAGAGACGTAGATAAGGATAATTAAATTCGGGTGTATTATTGCCGTGGTGTGACCTGTATGCATTTTGAGTCCACGGGAATGGGACTTAGGCACCGTTCACACAAGAGCTTTATAGTGCAATGTGTGTAATAGCGCGCGTGTTAGAATAAGTTGTAATGGAACACATGAGTGTTCAAACATCAATAGTGTGACACACGATGTATCGTTATCTATCTGGTCGGTCCCTTTCTCGAACCTAAACCTAGTCTCATCTAATCCGATGAAGCTGTATCGGGCTTCCCTTCGCTTTCACATCATAATTTCACGTCCGACGAAACCAACTCCTGGTTTGCTTTTTATAATATAACAAAAGAGAATCATCAATTTTAAAAAAAAAAGTACCTTCACGCCTGTGCCTGAAGAGGTACGCAGAGGTGTGCTAGTACATCCACTGTAATTAATTAATTTGCCGTTCGTATAACACTGAACGGTCCCGACTTTACGATTCATTCATAACGGCCGCAGAAACCCATATAATTTATGCAGAATACTTACATTACCCTCCAGTTAACCACCGGAAACTCACACTCCGCATGAAACAATAGCATAGTTTTCATTTTCCGGCCGCATAAGCGAGAGGGATCTCCCTAATGTGTCTTTGCTTTTGATGGATTTTCCTTTCGGCTAGGCGACATATAACTTGTGACTCTAGAAACTACTAGAGAATAAATTCCCAATTGACTCAGCTTAAGTTATGCCAACCAATAAACCTAATAGTTTAGATTATACGAAAACATAGATAATAAGGGATTACTATTTGCAATAAAAACTAACTTCCACGCTGTGCCTTAAATGTGCAATTATATAATAACATATATATGCATAAAGTCACCAAACGCTGTCTGTCTGTATGTGGTAGATTTTCTCGAGATCTGCTGATCTTTACACAAATAGATAAAGCTATTCCCGGCGAAGCTTTCAGCGTATGATTGGTTGATGTAGAAGTCGTGCCCGTGTTATTCACGGCCGAATCATGGGCGGATTGCTAGTTATAAATATATTTATGGTCTTTCTCTCACGGTTTCGTTCGTCTATACAAATGTTACACATCGGGTGCGCTAAGGAGAGCGACGCATCGGCATAGTAACTATGTGGATGTTCATGGGCGTCCGTAGGTACATCCACATAATATATATCCCGATGCGTTGCCCTTCCCCCGCCATTCCCCACCGGCTACTTACAAACCGTACGAAAAGCGTCACTGAAGATGTCACTTTACGTCGGTATTATGTGAGCGAGACGTACCTCCCATGTCGTGCTAGCACGATTCCATTCCATTGCATAGGTGGAGGTAGTGCCATGCATAGTGCACGCAGCATAGCACTGCCCCTTGTCCGCAACGTGATATAACAGTACAACAACGCCTTTTAAAATTAGCAGGGGCTTACGAAGGGAAAGAGGAAAGGCGTCACTCAGGAGAACATACAACGCATCTGCATAACAATAATGCCGATGTCTATGGGCTTCGGTAGTCATCAGTAGGCTTCGATTGCTCGCCTGCCTGCATATGCTATAAAAGTCGATGTCACAGTGCCTTCGTTGGAAGTTAGGGTATATGACCACGCCGCAAGAAACACTACAGCATATCTTTAGTCTCTTCACGGCGGTATAATATGAGCGAGAGGTTCCCAGTCGTGCCAGCCCCATTCGACTGCAATGCAACAACCGAACTCTTACATTATGTGATTCATCGTTTTTTTATATATATATTATAGTGACAGCCTTCTTACGACTACCGACGCCCATAAACATCCACATAATTACTAAGCCCCCTTACCTCCCCCCCCCAATGGGCCACCGGCTACTCAAAGACTGCTCGAAAAGCGACACTAAAGACACGAGTTATACATTCAAAATGAAATGGGCTAACATGTATTAATTTTACTTCTTGTTTTCAGGTTGATGAAGATGTGCGCGTGTTAAGTTCTGGAACTAGAGAAGAGGTTTCGAAAACCTTACCTTTTTTTTTATTGAAACTGCGAGTTCGAGACACGTAGCTTTGATTTACAACATTATTACAGGTATAATAATTATGGAATAAAACGGGAATATCTAAGCTACAAATTTTGTCTGAGAATTATAAGTGAGCATACATTACAGCTTGGTGATACAATCTGAAAATAAATTAACATTACGAATATTATAAAGATTTTCTACAAGTAAATTTTTTTTAATGTGCTGTTCATCTATTTGAATCGTTTGAAAAAAAAAATCTAAATCGAAAGGTGTAATTTCCATTTAATATTCTTATTGTTAAGGTTAATTTATTTTATTTATTAAAACATGGTGTAAATTGTATTTTGTGTTTAGTGTGTAGATAAATCTAGATTAAGATCAGAACGAATTTAATGTAACATTTCTGTCTCTAGTTAGGGAGATACCAAAATAAATGCATTTAATATTTCTTTTTTTTAGAAATAAATTTAATTTATGATCGGTTGGTTCTGTATATAATTTATTTACTGTAATAGTTTTCTAAATAGAAACGGGTTTTGGTTTTTATTTACTCGTACTTATTATATTACTTCTTTTTGTAATTTATTGTGTGTTTGTTGCTGACTATTAATTTATTCTAGAATTATGACTGTAATTTAATAAATTGTTATTTATTTTAAATATAAATTACAATTGGAATACAATTTTATACTCTTATAAAAAATTAATTTGAATTCATTGGACCAAATATTTTTTAGTCTGAAACACGATCGCCTACAAATCACGCTGTATACAGCGTGATTTGTAGGCGATATGTTGATATAACCTTATATATAACCCTTCTCTATTGGGTTAGGTGACACCGAATCAATGTTGCTAAATGTTATATAGCCTACCCATCTAAAATCGAAAGAATTTTGATTAAAAAAACTACGTAGTTCCTACGACGAACATTCAATCAAACAAACCCTTATATTAGTACTCGTATAGATTTAATTTTTACTAAAACATCCTAAACGAGGAAAATAACTTCTCAATTAGTTTCAATGTACTTATCTAGATGTAACTAGATTTTTTTTTTGGTGAAAAATACAATGTTTTAGTCGATGTCGATGTGAAGTCGGTGGAATAATTTTGATACTTGATGTAATTTTTTTTATAGTTATTTATAATATTTTTATACTGTGTGCCCATAAATGTACATTTTTATTTATTAACACGCATTTAATACAATTGTAAACTAATTTATGATTCTATGTCATAATTTAAGTGAAATATAATATGGATTGGTATTATGCATTTCATTTTTAACTGAAACCTTCAGTGAGCTGTGATTGTGGCATCACAACACACAACAATTCCGAAAATTAGAAATCCGTTCCGGAATTTCGATTCGATATATGAATTGGTATGTCACTTAGATTGCAAGTTTAGATGTGTTTTTATAATAAAAATATTTTAACGGATTTTATTGCGGTTTATTAAGTATTTTACGATCCCGACGTTTCAGAAGCTTTACAGCTACTGTATTCACGGGTGGACAGAGGTGACAAATGTTCTGATGTCATAAGTTATTAAAAGTACCCGAAGATTTTATGTAATTAATATCATGCAGCTGTGAGGTGGTACATTTTGATTTGGTTATGTTTGTAATTGAGACCCACCTGGAAGGAAGCACTCAACCATCTTGTCTATTACAATTTGGATGTTTTTCAATTTCAATAGTCTCGCGGATCACCTTAGGGCGGAATCTGTGCTTTCGTGAAGATTTGTGCTCCATTAAATCTAATGTAATGACAGGGGCCAACCTCAGTATATTCACAGACTGCAGATTTTTTACGCGACAGTATTTAGTTTCTGCTATATGTTCTTTGACGCGGGTTTTTATTGATATTTTTGTTTGTCCTATATAAGGGAGGCCACCGTCCTTTTGGCGGCTTAAGATAATTTTTTATTGAATCTCGCTTGAGGATGTACCCGTTTTTGTCAGTGACGCCCTTTATGTATGGTAGAATTGCAGATGATGCAGGCGGGAAACCCGAAGCTTATTGTTTTGCAGAACTTGCTTGACATGTTAAAGTTCGGTGTCTAGGTCTTGCTCATCACCGATGCCTTGTGCTCTCTAAAATAAATACTACCCACGGTAGATAGCTGTCTTGGATGGTGGTGAGAATTGCCGTTTAGTTACATATCTGTATATGTATGTTTTTACTACTTTTCCCAAAAGCACGGTATAATTCTAAATATCGATCAATCAATCAATCGATATTTAGAATCGAAAACCCGAAATGAAATTCCATCCATAACATATATTAATCAATGTTCTGCAGGAATAAAGAGATTGTTTTAAATTTATAATAATGATTCGTTGTTGTTGTCAAGATAGATTTCGTTTCCCCCAGATTTTCGAATAATTTTAACGGGGTCATTAATTAGCTGTTACCGGCGTCTATCCTGAAGGTACACTAGTAATTTTAATCCAACAAAAAGAACGATTATATGTTAAATATTTTATTATATATTTTTATTACAAAATACGTGTAGAAGACGTATTTCGATATTGCTCTGCAGCCAAAATTGGGCTGGAATTACACAGAATCGCCGTAAACTGATAGCTTTTTTGTTGCGTTTTGTGCTGTTTGTTTCCGGTAGTCCATTGGAGGTATGGAGGGAGGCTCACATGCACGATTATAACTATACGGATATCTATGGGCGTCGGTAGCCCTCAAAATGCCTTCGACTGTTCCTTTGGGCCATTGAAAAATAAAATAGTGACACTTAAAATAATATAAAAGTTTGCATTTTATCGGCTCACCGCTGGATCTCTTTCAATAAACGCCAAGGCGACCTATCCACCACTTGCCGTCATATTTTACTGTCTTATATTCTTATTCCATAAATGGTAATAGACTCACACAAAATGAGTCTCACCGTGATTTATACTCACACAAAATGAGTCTCACCTTGCAATACGTTAGATGTACTTACAGATAATGTTACAACGCTTGCAATATTCTTTGCATGACTCATTTTCACAGCGCTACATTACCGTGGAGATATTAGCATGGTAACGTTAGGGGAGTTCTCCATTAAATTGTGAAAATACATAAACATTTTACATTCTTATCATAACGTTATGACGTTATGTTCTTATTACCACACCATATCATGAGTATTATTCTATATTTTACTCTATACGTTTGTTTTACATTTAAGAGCGATTCCTCCTCCTGATCTTTAAGCCGCCTCTTCTTATAAGACGGGTGTAAAGACCCCCCTTGGTTCAATTAGCTTCGCCTGGGTTCACCCCAGTCTACTAAGCCCCACTGCCACGACAACTAGTATCAAAATTGTGGTCTTACCTTCTCACCTACAGGTTTTTGAATTAGAGACCCATGTCAAAATTATAATCTATTAATCTCGGTTCCTAATTTCAAGTTTGAGTGCTGTCCCTGTTTTATAGTCTACATTCCTCCTGAATTAATTTCACGTCAAAAACTAATGTCAAAATTATGGTCTAGATACCCCCTGACCTAATTTTATGTCGAAGAGCCATGTCAAAATTATGGTCTAGTTACCCCCTGACCTAATTTTATGTCGAAGAGCCATGTCAAAATATGGTCTAGGTACCTCGTGACGTAATTCAAAGTTGGATACTCTTTGAACAGCAGTGACACAATATCATACTGGGTGATGACACCCGCTAGTACTCTTAAAAGAATACATTAGAAATGAATCAAAATCATTCGATCCAACTATAGCGAACGTCCAGATCCGGCACGCTGTAGAAAGTTGACCTCGATTTTTAATTTTTATGTCAAATTAAATTGCACCTAAACGTTAGAATTTAAAGTATAAATTCGCTTGTGTGGTATCACATGTGTAGTAAACCTCAGTGCATAATATTGGGTAACACTATGTGTCTGTCGGTCAGTGGGTCAGTATGTAGATCTAGTATTATGTGCAGTCATTATATTAGAATATAAGTAGAAGAAGAAGTACTTTTCTTTCTTTAATAAAGAGTCTTATAATTCACGCCAAATGTTGACACACCTAACAAATTTTAAAGTATTAGTGTTCAAGGAAAGAGCATACCTATTCCTTAAAGGCCGGCAAGGCGTCTGTAAAACGCCTAGTCTTGCAGATGTCTATGGGCGGCGGTACTCACTACCTACTCATTTGCCCCATCTCGTAAATAAAAAACAATTAGGTACTTCCTTGATAGTACTTATCTATCTTATCGATTGCAATGTATCCATGATACCATGAAGGCTGGCGGCAACACCATCATTGATAAAGGCAACCTTAGAATATATCAACCACATATATCTACGAGACTGCTACTGAGAAAACGACTCTTAAGAATACAAGTAATACTTCCGGTTGCTGTCTTACTTTTCTACGAAGTCGGTAATGTCGCCACTGGGTGATGCACAGTTATGAGCCAGCCGGCCGTTCTACTTCACCCAGCCCGACGAAAGTGCAATAACCTTACGCGCCTTCATACTGGTTGCGTTGCGACTCCGATATTGCTGCGAAATAAAATTGTAAACTTGATCACATATTGATGTCTTAAGTTTGCGGGAATGTTAGTCATTGCAATGAAACTACTTTTTTACGGATTTTATCGCGGTTTATTAAATTAATAATTTACATCAGGACGTCTGTCATCTCAGTCCACCCGTGACCATGGTTGCTGTAAAGCTTCTGAAACGTCGGGAAACATAAATAACTTAATAAATCGCGATATCCGTAAAAAAGTAGTTTTATTTTAACTAGACCTTAATAACATAGTAGAATATAGTCAGAGTTCATAGTTCATGTTGTGTTACAGCCAAAAGGAATCTAACGCATGCACTTTTGCACAACTTTTAAAGTTTATTAATATCGTTAACAATCGAGGAATGAACAATAAAAATAATAATAAAAATAAATAATTAGCTAACTATTGATCATGTAATTAATTATATCAAATATATTTCTTTATATGTAACTGTGTCCAGCGATTTTATCAGAATATATATCTCCAGGCAACTAAGTACTCAATTTTTACAGGAAAAGGGTATTTCTAGACGTCTAACAAATCATACGAATCCTTTCAATACTTTTTGACTGAAAGAAAAACAACAATACATACGAATTTTCATCATTTATAAATTCGTAGTAATCGTTATATAGTAAACAGATACATCTCAAGTATTATAGAAAATTTACTGAAGATTTTATTAGATAATTATCATTGAATAATAGACATTAATTAGTTTGTAAAGACCAAAATTGCACGCCTCTTTTTTAATGTTGTATAATTTAGTCAGGGACGATTTCTAGTCTATCGCAATCCAAGTTAGTTTGTTTGTGTGAAATAGTTATAGGAAATATGTAGATAGAGAAGGGATGCCGTAGGCAGCTATATGACGGTGAGAGTCCACCTCGGTTAATAGAGAAGAAACACTACACTATCTTTGTGTATGTAATCCGCACCTAAGTTATACATTTCTCAAATATTGAAATTTAGAATTTTTCTATTATTCTCTGTAATAATTGAAAAATTCTCTGTAACAAATACTGTAAATACTTAAAAGTTGACAACAGAGAAATATGTGAGATTTATTGTTGCTTTTGTTTTAAGTCAAGCGTTGATTAACTAAAAGCTGGATTGTTTATACGTATGAACCAAAGTAGCCGCAGTATCGGAACCAATATGAAAGAAATTTACAATTTAAGTTTACCAAATAACTCATATTTTTTTATTCAATGGAGTATCTTTTTCATGTTTGTTTATTTCTTTATATTTTATTTATATCTTGTTCTAATTTATATTTTATAGTGCCTTATTTTTATTTCCTGTCGGTCATGAACTTATGCTGTAGAAGCCACGAGAAGCCCAACGCAGCTTCATCGGATTGCTACAGACTAGGTTTAGCTGATAGCCTATTGCATGCATCGCAATTGTGCCTATGTTTATTTGCGTCGGTACTCATTAGAAGGTACCGATTTCTTCTTTAACTATGAAAAGTATAAAAAAGAGAAAAAAATTAGACTTACTAATTGCTATCAACCGCGTCACGTGATTGGTAGGTACTTCCCCCGTGGTGCCGGCCCAATCTGACTGCCACGCGGCATACCACTACTTCCTAGTATTTATAACATTGCCAAAGAAATCCTGGGCTTCTGAATTTAATAAATGCCCACTTTGGGGACCTGTAGCAATTACATCCATTGCCACATATAAGGCCGACATTGTTTGCATTTAAATTGCCTGTAGAAAAAAACCCGAAGGATAAATTCACGTATTACCAAATAAGCAATATCAGATTCCCAACAGGTTGAGAAGTGGTACTTTTAAATTAATCTTTTCACTCACAATTTTATTTAAGAAAGGGCACTTTTAAATAAATTTTTTCACTCGCAATTTTATGTGAAATTTTCGATAGCCTCTTTTAATGCATTTTATAGCTTCACCCTGCGGTTTCACCTCCGTTACTCGTGTTAGTCGTGGCGTCTTAATATATAGCCTATATGCCTCGATAAACGGACTTATGAAAGCTAAAAGAATTAAGAAATTCGCGCCAGTAATTCCTGAGATTAGCGCCTTCAAACAAACAAACTCATCCCTACAAACGCGAGAGTGCAAGTGTCACTTGGCGGTGGTGTCATGCAAGCGAGTGGTACCTACATTCTTTTAAATATAGAATAGGGGTCAAACGAGAAATCGGGACCTTGTGATGCCTACCGACGCCCATGAACATCCACATATACATATTTACAAACGATACGAAACGCGAGATGTCACTTTACGGCGGTATTATGTGAGCGAGAGGTACCTCCCCGTCCCGGTCGCGCCGGGCCGATTCCGTCGCATAGGAGAATATAGTGTCATGCACTATGCATGGCACTATCTCCTCCTGCGCAACATGGCACTACCTCAACCTAAACCATGCTGGTCTAATGCACAATGCAACAATTGCAACAAGAATGTAGAGTATGGATAAAATGCCAGTCCATCCCGATATAGATTTTTTTTTTATTTTATACATACATTGGTGCAAGCATGATTTATGCATTCTGCATTCACCTCTTCATACATTGAGCAATCAGAACTCAGAAACATCTTAAAACATTATGATTTTGTATTAGCCAAATGAACCAGATTTACTGTCATGCAGCACGACCGGGGAAGATCTACCACTCACATGATACTGTCATAAGATTGACAGCCACAGCATTGTGGCAAACGAGAGACGATTTTTATTTGTAAGCTTCATCCAAAAATTTATTATATTATAAATATATTCTACGTAGTGCAATTCTCTTTAAAACATGCATTAAAAACGAGTTAATCGTATAAACGCTTATTGATAAACTGTAATAACAATAAATTATCAATTATAGGAAAAAAGACGAAAACAAAAAACTCATTATAACATTTGGTGACATTTAATTTGATATTAAGTACAAATATATATTAGACAGATTATTGATGTTAATTGGACAACAAAAACAATAAAAGATTTTTTTTTTTTCGGAGGGACCTAATACTGGTTGGCGGCGCTAGTCCAGCCTCTACAGTTCGACTGACTATGAAGACTTTTTTGTCTTCAGGTTTAGGGAGACGATAGGGGGACAGCACCCCCCCCCCTCTTTTCCCGCAGATGGGAAGATATGAACCGGTTGATTGTGGGCGTACCCTATAGTGATTATTTTTGGCACCGAAAAGGGGGAAGCGGTCCCCCTCCCCACTCTAGTGGGACGGCGCGCGCACTATGCCGTTTAAGTTGCGGTGTCGTGGATACAATAATAAAACATACAATATAAATGAATGTCATTGACATTGTATTTTATATTTAATTGTTTTACTTTCTATGAAGTCAAAGTGTGAGTTAAAATTCAACAGGAATACAATACAGAGAAAATGCATGAGTAAAACACAATATTATTTAAATATCACATTATTAGAGTGGTCGTTATTTTCTTAAGCATTTGTATGTTTGTGTGTAAATTTCTGCTAATTTAATAAATAAATAAGCAGCGATAAAATCTGTAAAAGTACTTGTACTGTAAGTTATTATTTAATATGTACATTTTAAATTACTATTTATTCGTAACACGGTTAATAGTTATGCAGTTGAATTTGTCTCCTTCATCCCCTAATGGGTCGCTTTTACACGAAAAGCCATCAGAAGTCAAAAAGCTTATTGTATTTATATCACTCCCAAACTTTAAGAAGTTCATAATAGGAAACGATTTCAACCGCTATCTATGCATTGGTATTTTACTTTTTTAATCAACGTTCAAATGTGGTCAGTATTTAGTTTTATCCTTGGATGAATCGTTTTCGAATTTAAACGATGGACGATATGTCAAACCTTAGACCTTACCTTCTTACTTCTTCATCAGCAGCATCAATAGATGAACCATGAATTAGATGAACAACGGAATACCGTTGCGTTTTGTGCAGTTTATGAGTTGTAGCCCATTGGAGGAGAGAAGGACGCCAACACGTACGCATAATAACTACTCTGGTGTCCGTACACTGCTATCGAGAGACATATTTGCTCCCTTGTACTATGAAAACAGGTCGTTTTTCCTTGGGTACAGCGGCGATAGGACAAGTCGATGCATTTTGAAATACGAATACGCCCGGCTTTGACACCGATGAGGTCTAGAAGTTCCATGAACCTTCTTACAACAACAGGATTCAAGAGAGCGGCTACAAAATATGGAATCGACTTTTTTAAAACAAGAGTGGTAATTTGCTCAAATATAAATTAATTCAGACATTTCATTTATCACAATCATGATCTTTCAGAATTTACTAACTTTATTTATTTACATTTTCATCGTTGTCTAGTGGTCATCGTTTAATTAATAATGGTAATTTTTGGAAGAGGTAGTGCCAAGTTGCATAAGAGGATGTAGCGTCATGCACCATACATGGAATTGGGCCGACACGACCGGGGAGATGCCACTCGCTCACATAATACCGCCGTGAAATGATATCTTCAGTGACTAGTTTCGTGCCGTTTGTGAGTAGCTGGTGGCCCAATGGGGGAGTAGGAGGGCAACGCATCGGCATAGCAGTTATGCGGATGTTCATGGGCGTCGGTAGTCGTAAATAGGCTAAGATTACTCGTTTGCCTACTTTAAAAAAATCGTCAGTCTTTATCCATTCATCGCTAAATATAGGCCTCTGCGAATTGAAACTAAGGCACTCGATTCCGTATCAGTCGCATCCATTCTGATCCTTGTTTCATCAGCCAATACTTCGTTTTCCCAAACGTGTACTCCACCTACATACATAAAAATATATGAATCCAATGCCACACTTGCCTAAGCCACTAGCGCTTGGGGTATCCCAAAGTTGAGTAACGCAATTCAAGAAACGCAGAGTAAAAATCTGGCGCAAATTTAACTTTAGCACTTGTTATTTAAAGTACACTTTTCTTTGACAAGTGTGTACTTCACATCTATTTAGTGATGTGATAACGAATTTTCGACCATATTATGATACTTTAAAACTTTATTTAGCTTGCTATGTGGTGCTTGGGTTAAAATCACTTAAATACAAGAATATATATTGATTCTCAACCTTATAAAATGTATACATAAGGTTGTGAGCCGTTTAATAAGAAATATTTCAGTCCATAACATACGGATCCAAGTTTATGCAATTTGCTTTGTTATTATATAAGGTTTGTCGGTCCGTGGGTCATTCAAGTTGGTAACGTTTAGTGCATTCAACGCATTCGGACTAAAGGTAGGTTTATATTATATAAGTACTTTTCAGTTCAAAGACAAAACTTATACATTTTATTAATCACCTCGTATACGCTGTTAAATAAATTTGGTTATAAAAAAAGTTGCATAGCATTTTACCTGTGAATTATAAATTTACATAGCATTTTACCTGTGAATTATAAATTTAAAATTGAGCTGATCAGGAGTTCGATTTTTTTGGGTTATATTATGATTGTATAATAAATTATATAATAAATTATATAAAAGCCCCGTGGCTTCACTCGCCTGTCATCAATCCTATCTTTTTTTTGTGATTTAAAGTTGTTTTAGACAATTCTACATTTGTATTAAGTTTTACCCAAGTTCGTTAAGTTGTATTCACTTACGAATAACAAACATACATACAGTCATCGGTATTTACTAGATTAGTACTTAATGATAATTCTAAATCTGTTCATTAGGAATTTGAGGAAATTCAATTACATAACTATGAACAAGCCGATGAGATGCAAGTGGATCGAGACCGTGACTGATTGCCTATGTCCAGCAGTGGACGTCGTTCGGCTGACGATAATGAACAAGCCGATATTTGACACGAAGTCCCCTGTTTAACTTTATTAGTGCCATCACCTGAGAGATATTTAAATTCGATCATAATTATAAAACAATCATTCTCGTTCAAGTACAGCTTCACTGTGAAACCTTATGTAAGTACATAATGAAAATAAATGTCTCATATTATGTGTTTGACTATGTCACAAATGACAGAAGTTTTAACATTGTGTGCATACCGTTGTGTGGGCAATGTTCTATTTAATTAAAATAACAAAACATAAGCCATATGATATTAAAATAACTAATATTTCCTTCTAGCTGTACATACTTTCAATTTAAACTTCAATTGTACCAAATTTCAAACCATATTGTTCGCGCAATTTGTTACAAAAATTATGGAATTTTTTAGGTATTAACATATAGAGAGACTAAAACTCTCCATTGCGCCAAAAACCATGTAATTCCAAGCTGTACGAAACGGGAAACCATACCAATCATTTTACGCGCGTATGCGAGCAATAATTTCTTCGATCCTGTTAGCACTAACTCTTGCAATATAATTGATTGAATGACACCTCTTGATGGAAATTCATTTTAACACTTGAATAAATAAATAAATTTTTATAGTTTTGCCACAAATGATTTATTTTTCCCTTTACATTTAAAAACGTGAAGTGAAAAGAAATTTCAATATAACTCTCAGAATTTTTTGAACAACAATGGCGGTTATTCATGATTATTTGAAAGTCCAGCTTCCAACCAGACACGTTTTAGAAAGGAGGAAATGGAACATAGAAATATAATTTTATACAATCTTAAGTACATTGTACAACTCTGAATTCTAATAAAATAACGATTAGAATTCCTTTGACGTTTGTACAAATTTAATTTTACGATGTGCGCGCTCGACTTCAAGAAACATCGACAGTCTGAAGTTTTTTTTATAGAATAGGGACTCTTTACGACTACCGACGCCCAACATCCACTATACTATGCCACTGAGTTGCCCTCCTTGCCCCCCCACCCCCCAAATGGACCACCGGCTACTCACTGCACGAAACGCGACACTGAAGATATATAGCTAAGAAGAGTTACGCCAAAGAAGTATAACGCGTATACATAACTACTTTTTTCTATTTCCTTGGATAATTAGATATCTACTGCCACAAGCTTCTGTGCAGACTAATCTTACTCACATTATAAAGGCAAAGAACTGGATGGATGTACGGTTGTTTCTTACTGAACCACGCCAAAACTATTGAACGGATTGAATTTTGACAAAACATGGCAATCTTGTAGCCTATATAAGAGAATAACACAAAGGCTGTGGAAATACTAACTTTTGTCTGCAGTCTACGATGACGAAGTCGTGGCCAATAGCTAGTGATTTAATAATTATAAAATCAATTTTCATATTTAGTTATTTTTTCATATTTTGTGGACAATTAAACTAACATCAAATTGCGTAACATTCGTAGACTCTTCCAGTAATATACATTCTCAAAGTTAATACAAATGGTGAAAGGCCATGGACTTTCAGATATCAGAGTCAGCAGTGGGCAGCATGCCACTTTGCGGATGAACAGGCCCGGTACGAGCAGATTGGTATCTCTCGCTCACATAACACCACCCTAAAGTGACAGCAATAGTCACGTTTCATGCGGTTCGTGAGTAGCTGGTGGCCCATAGGTGGGGAGGAGGAAATGGTAACGCATTTGCATGACACCAATAGAGAAAATTAAAACTAATCACAAGCGTTCAAATTTTGAAGGAGACGTGAACAGAACGCAAAGGACCAAGACATTATAATAATATTACGTAATTGCACACGACCTTGAGTGGAAAGGCGTTGACACGCGAGAGCTTTGATGAAAGAGAAATCTTTTTAGTAGGCAGAAGCGCTCCACTGCAAATGAGTTTCATTGTCATAATTCCGAAGCTGCTCATCTTCAGTTTTAGTCGTGGAATAACTACTGATTTAACTGTTTATCTTTAAAATAAGCTGTTGTATATGTATGAAGATAGCAACAAATTTAGAGAAAGCCATTTTACATTTGTTATTATGTCTTAAGTTATCACTTAAAGCATTTAGCTCTACTCCGATCCAGTATATTGTTCCCGTGCAGTTTTTCTTGCTGTAGGATAATAAATGGTGCTTTATAACATCATAACTTTAATTGGGTATTCATGGTGTTTTATAAGACAGTGTAAAAAAATCTCATAGTTTATTCAATAATCGATTCTGATTCCGAATGTGTAAAAATAAGTAACTATAATTTTACATAATTTTCTTTGAAGTTCTCTTCTGCGGGCGGCTGTTATTGTCCGCACAGGTGACGCACCCGTTGCGAATTCCATCGGTGTCATGGGGTGCGCATTTTTCCTGAAAACACTAACACTAA
The DNA here is from genome assembly GCA_017140195.1 of Eumaeus atala. Classification (NCBI taxonomy): domain Eukaryota; kingdom Metazoa; phylum Arthropoda; class Insecta; order Lepidoptera; family Lycaenidae; genus Eumaeus; species Eumaeus atala. The sequence goes on along the minus strand of JAFELO010001266.1, from coordinate 170,622 downwards.
ATCCGGTAAAATTTTAATATGTACATAGTCAATATTTTCATTTTATTTAACTCTTATTGATTATATAGAACTTACATTGTCTCAGAAACTGTCTGATCTTTTACAGTTTTACGTATATTATTGTAAAGAGCGCGATATTTTGCACTATATTTCGCCTTACCTGCCACATTAAGGGAATTAGCGTTTATGTGATCCCGCGGTTACTAATCGGACAGACATCGTCCGTACGTATTTCTTACATAATTCCAAAGTTGACTGCCTCGTGGTCTCCAGTAGTGTGTGGGACTCGCGGTACATAATAGTGCCGAATACCCACAGAAACCACCGCGAGTGCCATCTGTGCCGCCTTCGGTGCTCTACCTGTGAATAACAAATCATCAGGACTCCTCGACGGCTAGTCCGTCCTCCAGAGCAGGGCTGCTCCACAACACAGGACAATCCCGCCAACTTTGGGACAGTGCAATGGAGCGAGGTTCCCATCCTTGCTCTTTCCCCATGTATAAAAGCGCCTCCACCTGATCTTTAGTCCCCTCTTCTTAAAACGTAGTCCCTGGGTTCATTTGGCTTCGCCAAAGGTGTTTGGGTGCACCCAGGCTACTGAACCCCACCGTCAGGACAAGACTTGAACCATGATAGTGTACTGGACACTTCCATCAGCATAGAGCAGTAAAAAAACATAAAATAACCGATTATTCTACTAGAGATGATGAGAAATAAAAGAGAGGTTCACTTCCTGTAAGTGGCACATTTTTGACGCGAGTCATCCAAGCGTGTATACGTGAAAAACATAACAAAACCTCGCCTCACATTAGTTATTAAAAATGAACTCTAACATCATAACACTAGGACTTGTTTTCACGTACATCACTATCAGTCTATGACAAGGAAGGCGGGAAAGTGTACCAGTAAAAGTTCAGTATTGCCTCTGTGCTCATGTGTATCAGTTGCGCTGGTGGTGTTTTGAAAATTGTACAAAAATATTGGGGAGAATCAAATGAGAAATAAAGTGAGTTTTGGACATTGTAATTTACAATATGTAGTTTCTGGAGCATTTTGATTACTAACGTCCATAAACATCCATTGAATTGTTATGCAAATGTCTTACCCTCTTTCCTCCCCTCCAATGGGCCACCAACGACTAACAAACTTGACGCAAATCGACTGCTAGGCTGGCACTTTACAGTAGTATCATGTGAGCAACCGACACCTCCCCAGTCGTGCCGGCCCAATCCAGCGGCGTAAAACTCCTCTTACTAAATCTAGATACAGGTTGTCGCATTTTATACGGTTTTCCAGATAGGTTATAATAATAATAACATCCACCTAGCCAAAACGGCCACAGTGGCCATCTTTAAAGACGCTAGACAACTGCGCTAGACATGTTACAGTGCCCGTATTACAGCGTGCTCGACAAGTTTTAGACACAAGTACACTCTCTATTTTCTCATTCCCTTATGCCGATGGGACGGTAGTTCAACGACCGGAGAGAGATCAGACGCAGAACCAACCTGCTCCTTTAGGTGTAAGAGTGTAACATCCCGGAGTTCCTGGCATCGGTATAATATTAGAAACTTAAAATTTCCAAGAACACTCTTTGGTCTGCCGAGGGTCTCGGCCCCGGGACCTCGCATGAAGCAGCAAGGAAAAGCTTCCGTATTCTGAACCAATCTAGCGACATCAGTCCTTGTATTTTTTGGTAAGCTATAAACAGTAGAATCTTCTATCACATATATACAGGCTGGTATCACAGGTACCTTTAAGTCCTGGTTAGTTTATAACTCCAGTGACAAATTAACTACAAATTTCGTTTTCACATGGTCTGATTAGAAGTAATTAATATTATATATTTATGTCTACTTTTCAGTTAGCTAGTCTACACTAAGTACACAGGATATTTTTGTTTATATGTAAGGATCATGACATGTGGAACTCAGTTCGCTCTGCCGACCCATTAGGCAAATGGTGAAGATGTCTTGTTGTTGATGATGTAAATCATCATTATCAGCCCTTATCGGTCCACTGCTGAACATAGGCCTTTTTTTTTTTGTTGACGCGGGGAAACGCATTTACGCACCTTCACTGGCTCTGGGTGGGGTCCAGTGGTGTGTGGGGCTCGCGGCACATTATATAGTGCCGAATACCCACAAAAACCACAGCGAGTGCCACCAGTGCCGTCTTTGATGAGGTGCCCCGGAACAACAAATCATCAGGGCACCTCGACGGCAAGTCAGCTCCCGAAGAGACCGACGCCACCTCCACAGATGGGATTGTCCCGTACCACAGGACAACCCCACCGACTTTGGGACAGTGCAATGGGGTGAGGTTCCCATCCTCGCCCCTTGCCCCGTTCGCAAATGCGCCGCCACTTCTTGCTCTTTTGTCCCCTCTTCTTATAAGAGGGGTACAAAGAGCGGCACCTCCTCCTGCTCTAAAGTCCCCTCTTCTTATAGGAGGGGTACTAAGAGAGAGAGAGAATCAACATATCCTATAACAGTATCTAATGAATCCAGTCCTATTCTCCAGTGCCCTTAAGAAGTTCATTCTGTTAGTGACCGGCTTAGAATCTTAAACTTTGGATATATTGAATAACCTAATTTATTTCTCTCTCAGGATATAAAGACGGAAAATGGTGAATCGGAGCTGGATGTTTGTTGCTGTACTGGCTGCGCTGGCGATGGAGTCACAAGGAGATGGTGGCATCAGGTTGCCTGACCAACCTCCTAAAGAAGAAAGGGAGACAGAAGGAAGGTCGTTGAACTTTCGAGATGAAGACGGCGGGAGATCGGTGTGTAACGTTTGAATTGAATTTTGATAGAGAAGAGAGTTTAGTAAGAGCTAGTGTCATGGTGTATTGAAGCGGAATTGGGCCGGTACGAGCAGGAGTTGCCTATAGCTCACTTTATACCGGCGTAAAGTGGCAGCTTCGCTGTCGCGTTTGGTGCGGTTTGTGAGTAGCCGATGATCCATTGGAAGGGACGAGTGCAACGCATTTTCATAACTCTTTTGCGGGTTGATGTCTTAAGTTTACGCGAATGTTACTCATTACAATGAAACTACTTTTACGGATTTTCACCATCATCATGATTATCAAACCTTATCGGTCCAATGCTGGACATAAGCCTCTTTCAATTATTTACGGTTTTTATCGCGGTTTATTTAATTATTTTACTAGCCCGACTTTTCCACCCGTGACCATGGTTGCTGTAAAGCTTCTGTCGGGCCAGTTAAATGATTAAATAAACCGCGGTAAAATCCGAAAGAGTAGTTCTATTGTAATATTATGCGGGCGTTTATGAGCATTGGTAGTTATCAAAAGGCTGCCACCGCTCGTTGTTCTCCCAATAATATAAAGGAAACAAGATATTTGCAAAGGATTATCTAAAACTTATAAAACAGACGATAGCATGGTTATTACTCTGATGATGTTTACATGCCCGAGAGCTAACCCGGTCACGTTTCTCAGCCGTTATCGTGTATGATTAAGCCGATAGTGAATAGGTTGTTACTGGTCTAGACGCATCGTCACTCTCCTTTAGGATTACCATCAAATACAGGATTTGTTATTTATAAAAAATGTGTGTGTATTTATGTACACGCGCTAAATCTTACTGTAGCTAACTTCAGGGTGAAGGCTTTTCGTGATGGTGTGCGCGCGCGTCGTAAAAATTTACTCTCATAATTTTCCCTAAGGCGCCAAAAGAAGTATAATTAAAAAAAATCTACTGTAATCCAGAATTTTCACCTCCTACGAAACCTGTGAAAGGTTATTACGAGAGAAATTATATAATTAGTATAAAACAAAGTCCCCAAAAGCTCTCCTGTATGAATGTGATCGATTTTTTCAAAATCTACTTATTATTTTCACCCATGAACACACTCATTCCCGAGGAAGATATAATGAATCCGGCCACTGCTCAACCAAGGGCGAAGTCGGTGTGGATTACTCGTTGAAAACATTATGAAATATTTCAGCCCCAGGCACAAGGGAGGGGTCTACTAGACTGGCTGGGTTTCGGAGACGACCAGGACCCGTACATACAGCAGGCGACCCAGCAGTGTGTCAGCGGTGAACTCGCTGACTGCTTCAAGGCACAGGCGCTGAGATCTTTTGATGACTTCTTCGACAAGCAGGCTTACCAGTAAGTTTTACAATTGTGGTCATTGGAATTTGCAGCTGTAACAGGGCTGCACGACTGAGAGTTTACACTCCTGCGATGTGGGTTCACGATAGTGATTATCCAGTCATTAAACATGTATAATTCTATATATAATTTCGTAACGTGTGGTGTAACGGTGCGGGTGTCGCCTGTTAAGACCGTTAGCAGCGTGGGGTCCTGGGTTCGATCCCCAAGTCGTGCAACTATATTAAACGTTTCTCAGATTATTCTGAGCACGCCGAAGCGGCCATAGGCTTGCCACCTATGACATTATGGGCCTCAGTACCTTTTCTTTTCTTTTTTTTTTGTTGACGAAAGGGGAATGCATTTACGGATGATACCTATGTTGGATTCGGAAATTGGGTAGCAATACTAGCCAAACCCCTACGGGAGGCCTTCAGCCGCCATTAGTGGAGGTTCCCGGATCTGCAGGCAACAGGGCCCCTCCAGCGATAGGCTCGCCTCGACGAAAAGGCCAGACTTCACTTTCTTACGGACTTTCACTTGGGTAAAAAACCCAACTAGAACCTACGCTATATATTCCAAGATAGACCAGACTTTACCCCCTCGGGAACTCTCCGGCTACGCTATGACCAGTCCTGAACGCCTTGTCTTGATGTTGTGGACCGGGTTCCCATCCCAGCCCGTTACGGAACACAGGGGCAGTACTGATGGTGCTGCAGATAGCGCCTCCTTCGTACCCCCATTCGTCGTTGGCGGGGGGAGGCTGCTTCGGCAGCCTCCTCTCTCACCCGCTAGTTGGCTTCCTTCTGGGACATGACGGTCCCGCAGAAGGAAGCCATCGCCTGGTAGGACTCGTCGCTGTCGAGCATTGCGCCGATGATGCTCGACTTTGACAAGTCCCCTCCGACAACTGATGTCAGATCGTGACGCAGCGCCGCCCAACTCGGGCACATCTCGAGGGTGTGCACGGCCGAGTCCACCGTCGCGCCAAAATCGTGACAACGAGATGTCGAATCCCTGTCGGCCCCCTGTGCAAATCCCCCCCTCCTCCTCCCCACCCGAAACGACCTCACAGCGACGACTCTCTGAGCATAGCGCAGGGTCCTGCGAGGTTCGGGAGGAGTCTGCCCAGCACACTCGACGCCATCACAACCTTCGGTCCCACCATAGTGAAATGTGCGCCGGAGGTTCACCCTCAATCAATGATGAGCCTCAGTACCTTGGCTAGTCGGGGGTGTGCTGGTATATCTACTGGACTTACGATTTGTGGATGTACTAGCATACCTCTGCCTACCTCTTCGGCGATAACATTCGTGAAGGTACTTTCTTTTTATAATTTCATTGTATCCCAAGAGTATCATTAATTTTGTATAGCCCATAAGCTGGCCGGGGACTTTCTCTATATATTAGTAATGTTTGATCAAAATTTATTCAGTCATTTTCACTTGATACGCCGTCAGGTAGATAGAAAAACAGATAAACAGACTTTGGAAACTGTTGGGACGTGTACTGTTATCGAGTGTTAGTATACGCAATCAACTTTTTTTTGAATACCTAGGACTAGACTTCAATCCTCCTTGCTTTAGCTAAAGATGAACATGCATAGCACTTGTATTGTTGTGCATAGCTCTTTTGTAATATTAATTCACGTATTAATTCGTCGTCACTTATAGGATTTTATATGTCGTGATGTCAGAGTTCCAGAAAACTAAACAAAGTCTTAAGGTTTTAATTATGATTTTATATCGGGTGAAACATTAGCTCGTTCGGTCTTTACTATCATTAACATTAGCCCTTATCCCTCTTCTGGGCTCTATTTTACCTACAGAGTAGAGACTCGATACCTGACTAATATATAAATAGCTATATTGTATATAATTAATTAACCTACTCGACGAAAAACATAGAACTTCAACATTTTTGTATCTGGCGAGAACATGTTTTGTTGTTTATGTTTCGTTACCGAGCTAAAAGTGGCCATGAAAATAAAAGTTATTGTAAGTATTTAAATACAGAACATATTCTGTATTTAATTTGAAATTCACTCCACTATATTTTATGGAAAAATATTAGGAATGAATTTCAAATTCTAAATCTAAATTATTAACAAGTTTCAGTAAAATATAGTGAAATCTAAAACAGACGAGCATTAAACTTACTACAAAGGGAATGAATATACTTAATAAAATAAAATGACGCAGATTTTAGGGCTCCTTATTTCAAAAATAAATATGGAATATTATAATATTACCATGTCGCCCGCCTGTCTGTATGACAAGTCACGACAGTTTTTTCATAAACGCGTGGAAATATCTGAAATTCATACCAAAAACACAATTTTCAATCCCTATAAGCACAGATTAAATATAGCTTCGAAATCAATATTATTAATATATACAAACTTTTATACGTATACTTTGTCGATCGCAGATTAAACGAAGCTTACTTATCTGGAATCAGAAGTAAGTACTTACACTTGTTTACACATTGTTAGTTATACCACAGAGAAAAAGCCATTACAAACTTATATTTATAGTTCGTCTCTGACATGAGTGCAGGCTCGCAAGTCTTTATAGTGGTTAGTTGATAGTTCATATTCCATATCTACTCACTTAATATATATGCGATACAAATACTCTATTAGTTCTTAAAATTACGTGCCGATTGGCACTTGATTGGAAGGCTACTACTGACACCAGATGGGAAGGTTCGGTGCCGACTGGCACCTGATAAGAAGGTTCGGTACCAACTGGCACCTGATAAGAAGGTTCGGTGCCGACTGGGACGTGACAGGACTGCAGCCTTCTCCATTCTGCAGCTTGGGCACAAGCGTCCGGCTGACACGATATCTATGTGTATGTGTCCACTACAGCTTCAGGAAATATAAGTTTCGTGATTTAGATTCACCGGTGTCGATATTTTATATAAACGAAAACACGTTTTCAGGCTTTCAGATAACGCATTGCTGGTAAAGGTGGAGTCACAGGCGAGGGCATTGTCGAGGGAACCACCAACGTTCGCCTCTCAGCCACGCAATGAAGACTCAGATTGGGATTCCCTTGTCAAATACGGGATGAGGAAAATCGAAAGGTGGGATAACAATTGTTTACACGTACAGAACTATGATGGAGGCCATTTTGTATTCAATTTTAATAATTAGTTTGTTTTTGTAATGTTTCGTTAAGATCTATGTCTAGATCTAGCCGCGCCGTATCTTGGCAGATGAACTACCGAAGGAACTAAGACAAAAAGAATTTAAAGAATTTCCTTACCAAAAATTTGCTACTTAATCTATTATGCAGCTGTCATTGCCGACATTTTCTAAAAATTACACTGCACATTTTAACATATTAGACAAAAAATAGTTGAAACTGATCAAAATCTAATTGACTTGTCCACAAATTAGCGTGGATTGCCAGAGCGGGTTTTGAGAAGATAAGGTGAATGAATTGATCGATGTAATGAACGAAGGTGGAATCGTGAAATATGCCACTCTGTTCTCATGCGGGTATGTTAATGGGGTAATCATTAGGGAATTGACGTGAAGGTGTATTGTGTTGTTATTGAAAGTTTACTAGCTGGATCTATAACATGGACATTTCTCTCCAGATTTTTAAGGTCCACTGCATTGGAATTTGATTTGGATGATGAAGTGACAGCCAATGGTGTGATCGCTCCAAGATTCTTGGAAGACATCAATGATGAAGTGGACATAATCCAGGATAAGAAAGCACCGCTTCGTAAGTATATGTCCAAAAATATACCTTTCTATAATCCAAACCTATAAGTGATAAAAAAGCTCAGGAGATACTTAAGGGACTTAGTTATTTGTCAACATGACGAATCTTTAAGGACTAAATCGCGGGTCAAAGCTAGTCAGACATTATATTTTTAATGTTTTTTTTTTTTTGGATCTGGCATTAATAATAATAATAGTTTTCGATATTGATGTCTTAAGTTTACGCGAATGTTACTCATAACAATAAATCTTCTTTTTGGGCCGCTATAAAATCCGTAAAATTTGTTTTAATGTAATAATTTTTGATTCACAAATACTAAATATTTTACACCAATTGTATTAAACGACCGGTTTTAAGATGTCACAAAAGTACATTACATTTTGGAGTACTAAATATAATCAAAAAAATTTAGAATGGAATAAAATTACTTATATATACATTTACTGGTAATGCCAGCTGATTAAAAATGAAAAGGAATTAGTATGTAGGGATTTTCTTGCCAATTAGAAAGATTTAATTTTATACTTTACTCCTAATTGGGAAAAGAAATCCCTAAGGAATAAAATGTTAACGTGTTTATTTTACCCATTAATTGATGTTGTTTTGATATTTATCAACTCTAAACAGAAAATGAAATACTCCAATTATTTTTACTTATATTTTACTGCCTTATTTAAAAGAAAATAACCAAAAATATATGCATATTTGTAATCGATTATATCAAAATCTAAAACGGAATTACTAAATATGGTTAGCCCTTGAGTGGCCCTCTCGTAAAAATAAATCTTCCCTCAGTTACACGTACGGAGTGTTATATTTTTATTTTCTCAAAATCATTCTACAGACTTTTGTAGCGTTGCATAACCCTTCCATCCAAATTTCCAACACACAGTATAGTGATAGTGGACTGCGAGCTGGACTCACCTCCTCATTTGTGCCAGCCCAATTCGGCCGCAATGCACCCTGGCTCTACCTTGTACTTGTATTTCCAGGTCGCCATAAGCTGAAGAAACTCATAGTGCCCATGCTACTGATCTTGAAGCTGTTCAAGTTGAAACTTCTCCTGTTCCTGCCGCTCATACTTGGGCTCGCCAGCTTCAAGAAGTTCCTAGGTTTCATGGCCCTTATTGTACCAGGTAATATTTTTTCTAGCCCTTGAAACCAACGAGGATAGGATTTTTTAATATAGGGAGGCAAAAGAGCAATCGGAGCTTTTAGAGGAATACCGACACCCATATATATCCGCATTATTGTTGTGTTGTTAGATTCATGCAAATGCGTTACCTTTCTGCCTCCTCCCCTCCATGGGCCACTGGTTAGTCACGAAACACACGGTACGCGACCGTACTGCCTTAACCTTCATACCGTGCCATGTGATCGAGAGGTACTTCCCCAGTCGTACCGGCCCAATTCCATTGCAATACAGTACTATCTCTTACTAAAATTTTCATTACCTATATGGTTATGCTATTCTCAACTATATAGAGTGTACAAGTCTTAAGATACCTAGATATGTTCAGATAGTTCAACCCCTTGACCTATCCAGCACATACTTGGAGGACATCGAAGTATTATTATTATTATAGAATAGCCTTTTTACGAGTGCCGATGCGCTGCCCTCCTGTTCTCTCCCCACCCCCACCTCCCCAACTCCACCGGCTACTCACAAACCATACGAAACGCAACACTGAAGATGTCACTTTACGGCGGTACTATGTGAACGAGAGATAACCTCCCTGCCCCTGTGCCGGCCCAATTTCGTTGCATGGGAGGTTGTGGTGTCATGCATGGTGATACATGGCATAACCTCTTCCTAACTTCCTTCCTACTTAAAACTTCATATCACATAGTACGCTATGCGCGTGACGCCATGCGCATGATTCTTTACACGTGACACACTACGCATGACGCAATACACCTGACGCTCCACGCGTGATCTCTAGACGTGACAACGTGTGACTCAAAAGATTTCCCAAAGATACACTTCTTTGCAGAACCAACAATAATTTATTTTCCTATTCATATGTTCCAGGTGTTATCGGCTACTTCAAATTCTGCAAGCCCAATTCATCGCCGTTCTCGGCCAGCCACTACGCCGGACCTCAGTACTCACCGGCCGGCATCGGCCTGGGGCCCCATAGAGATCACGGACCTCAACAATATGGACATTACGATACATACGCTGTAAGTGTACCAATGTGCCTCGTGGTCTTGTGGTAAGCGTGTTTAACTATAGTCTTGAGGACCTTGGTTAGAGCAACGGTTCAGACCAGTGTTACTGGGATTTTTCAATTTCTAACATCAGTTTCAAGCCAGGAAGTTGACGGTGAAAAACCCCGTGCCTAGAAGAGATTTCCCGGTCTCTGATTTCTCTCCGGTCGTGTACGGGTTGCTATCCCGTCGCAATAAAGAATGAAAGAACAGGAAGTCCATTTACGCTTGGGCACACACTTGTGCACTGTAATATGTCCTGCACAGTTCTATAGAGATGGCTGCCGTGGCCGAAATTCGGCTAAGACGATATTATTATAAGTACACCGAACTCATCACTATTATCGCCCATAAGTATGCGCAAAGAGATTATGCAGACGTGTTTTTATAGTTCAAATGGCAAAGGAATAATTGGTGTTTATTGATGGCCCACGTCCATAGACATTCGAATAAATGATGTGCAGAAGCGTGACCCTCCTGCCTTCATCTCCAAGCGCATGAGAACGACAGCATAGCTGTCACTGTACGGCAGTAGCATACATATAGACATATAGTAATTTGACAGTAAGTATCGCAACTAAGTGAATCATTCAATGTGATGATATCTTGCTGACAATTAAATACTAATTGGGATCTGGTTATACATCGGAACATGCCACCAGGCAATATCTACCAGGCAATATCTACCTGGTCCAAGGTCTATTACATTCCCAAAGGAGTAGCATATATCTGGAGCTGTCATGCGGCATTACAAATAATTTAGGATGGCACGACCGGGGAGTTACATCTCACTAACATGATAGTGTTTAAAAAAATCTACAGTGGTATAGTGTCAGATTTGCTGTCGTGTTTCGAGCGATTTGTGAGTTACTGGTGGCCCCTTGAAGGGGAGGAGAAAGCAAAGCAACGCATCAGCGTTGCAGTTAGGCGGATGTTCATGGGCGTTGGTGGTAATCAATGTCTCCAGTGGTTTGTTTGTCCCTCTGTGATATAACGAGGGCTCTATTCCAGAACCTCAAGACCCAATGGCAATATTGGCCATATTTAGAGCAATATACGTGGCTGACAGAATATCACTTCGAATTAAAAATAAATCCAATTATATTCCAGGGACAGCACTATGGACACGGCGGAGTTGCCTTCCGTGAGAACGAACACAATCCTCAAGATCTCGCTTATCAGGGCTGGGGAGAGTATAGGAGTAAGAAAGGTAGCGATGATATCAAGGCTGAATAACTAAAAAATCAAGTCAAACAATAGAATTGTAGCAAATGTGCCAACAGCTCGTGGAGTGTAATATGAACCAAAATGGCAGTTGTCAGCGCAGAACGGAGAATGATGTCACGGGCAATGATTTGCCGCACCCCCTCTGAGACCGTAAATGGTTTATTGCGCATTCAAAGTTAATGGTTCAACTTACATGCCGAATCATCTTTACTCGTACTTATTTGCGAGATCCAACAGACAAATCCTCGGATAGAAAAAAAAATGCTAAATTTAAATTTTAATAAAGAAAATTGGCAGTGAGGGTAGGAGTAAACGAGCGAGTATAAACAGTTGCTATGTGAAATTATCTTGAAAATTAATTTAACGTTGCTTCATATAATATTCCAAGTTATATTCTTATTACTTGGGATTATAGTTGTAAACTTTATAAGTACGTTGTAAATAGAATCTGTAGGTGTTATGGTGGTCTAGTCTGTGAATATAATGGACTTTTAATTAAGTATTGAGATATGAAATTCGCCATTTTTAATTTTGTATTTATTTTCAACAGTATTTAATAAATAATTTAATTATGAAACGAATGTTGTTTTGTTTGGCGTTTGTGTCGATATTTTTAACAATGGCTAACTTAAATAAAATGCCGAAAGTTAAACATCATTGTGACTATTTAGCTGATTTTATCGTGTTACTAAAGATTTTCTTGAGGAATGTGACAGAATGTCCGTAATGAAGGAATATATCAAAATCCTTCTGCCATCCAGCAACAAATTCATACCGGACGTATATTTTTTGATTTATTCTTATTTCTGATAGTCTTAGGAAACGCAATAAAATCCGTTAAATAGTCATAATTAAAAAATCCAAAATTCACAAAGATCTGACTAAACACTTCTGGCCGAAGTGATTTGAATGATCACGGACCTTCGATAGGAGATGATACCCGCATAAAAACGAATTTATAATAAACTAGCACTGCCCCGCGTGTTCACCCACAAAACATGGTTATATTATACATAAATTTCAACCCCCTGTTTCACACCATTAGGGGTTGTTTTTCTTAAAATCCTTTCTTAGTGCTCACTTACATTAAGAAAAGAATCCCTGTACCAGAATTCAATTTTCTAGACACAGCAGTTTCGGCTGTGTGTTGACACATAAGTCAGTAAGGATTTCTTTTTATTAAAATAGTCATTATATTTAGAAAAATTATTTACGTATAATTATTCATATTATTCGGTCATTTAGTCCTGCTGAGGTGAGTACTTCACTGACTAGTTTTTAATAATACTTCTGATTATGTCATCCCAATCGTAAAGTAAGTTAGAGGTAGTGTTGTGGAATTAAGCTTCTTGCTTACCATGCTCCCTTGTTACCGAATTGAGCCACACCACCTGGGAGGTACCTCTCGCCTCCCCGATACCACCGGAATTAACATCCATGCGTTTCATGGCATTTGTAATTAGCCGATGGCTGCAGACGATGATGGTGATGGCCGATTAGAGGGAGGAGGATGGTAACGTACATGCTAATATCGATGTCAAGGGGCGGGGGTGGTCATGAAACGGGTCCATTTCCTCGTATTACATTATCGGACAAATTTAAGATAACAAAAAAAAAGTCCAAACCAAAAAGACATTTAAATTTAAATGTTACAGTTATGTTTACAGTTTACCACATTTAAATCAATTCTGTATCTGTGGAAGTGCTTACCGGTTTTTGGAATAACACCAGCATCACAACTACACCGGTGATAATTCAGTTACCTAGGAACACGAGGACGTCACATAGCGGCCACAGAACAGTGGTGAATGGTGCCACTAGTTTCCTATGTTCGATGCTTGGGCAGTTACTAAGTCCATCTCCACTCCTTAGGGATTACTGCCATTATCAGTGTTGACCGATAATGACAGTATTTCCTATAGAGCTCATCGATGACGTCATTCACCGCTTTATAACAGCACCGTTTTGCTGGGAGAGCCAAGTTTAAGTTACTCAACACCATGCTCGCATTTTTGAGGTCTATAACATGAGTTCTTTGTTTCGACGACGATATCGTGATACTGGCCGAATCGTTGGAGAGCTTGCGGTAAATGTTGCACAGCCTAAATGAATCCTTCCGACGTATTGGCCTTAGGATCTTGGACAAGACAAAGGTCATGTTCAACGAACACGTTCTCCCCGGGCCGGTCAACGTCGATGGTGCTATTCTCGAAGTCGTAGACGAATACGTCTACCTGGTGCAACTATTGCAATTAGGTAGATATAACTTCGTGAAGGAAGCCGATAGAAGGATTCAGTTGTGTTGGGCAGCATACCGGAAGATTTGTCACATTCTCACGTAGCCTATACCGCAGAAGTCTCCAGCCAATGCGTTCTTCGTTCGTTCAACCTACGGATCCAAACCATGGCCTCCTAATTTAGGACTGGTTCGCAAGTTTGCGGTAGCTCAACGGGCTATTCAACGTTATATGTTGGGTGTTTCTCTGTCCTACAGAATTCGTAAAAAAGTCATAAGGCAGAGAATTCAGGTATCCAATATCACGCGACGAATAAGCTCGCTGAAGCGGCAATGGGCTGGTCACACACTCAGAAGAATAGATGGCAGATGGGCAAATAAGGTTCCGGAGTGGAGGCCGTGTTTAGGAAAAAGAAGTGCTGGTCGACCATTCACCAGGTGGGAAGACGACCTCCGTGCAGTAGCTGGTCCGGGATGGATGCGAGTAGCAGGAGATCGGTCGTCTTGGCGTTCAGCAGTGGACCGATAAGGGCTGATAATGATGATAACATGGGTTTTGAATGACGAAACAATAAATATGAAACTAATCTTATATTGAATAATGATTGATTTTTTTGCTGACACTCAAAAAGTAATTATATTTTAAATAAAAACATTTTCATTTTATATATTTCACTAAGTGAACGACTATATATATCGATTACAATATCTATAGTCGATAACGGCAAGTAAGCGGGCTGGTACAGTGTGATGACATACTGACGGAACGGGGAGAGGAATGGGGAATGGGGAAGGGGCTGTATTTTCCAGCCAGTTCTACAGACTTTGTATCGTTTGTTTGCCTTAACAGAAAGTGCATAAATAAAAACATGCATATTTTATTCTGCTTTTTTAATTTACCAATATTTTTTTATATGTGTCTTTACAATGTTGCGATCTGTTTTGCTGTTCACGAATTCCATTTCATCGAAATCCTTTAAGATAAACAACTCACGGCTAACATCCCTTTTATTTCTCTTGTGCGTTTGAAACTTGTGGAAAGGCATGTGATTACGGACGATTTTGCTTTTCCTGTTCTTCACGGTTTTTCTTCTTCGGTTTGCCTCTGTGGTTATCTCCTCTTGACTATACTCATCTACGCTTACTTCGGGCTCTCGTGTTGTGGTCCTAACAATAGGGTGTACGTAAATCCTTCTGGTTTTACTTTTACCCTTCCTAATTATCTTCTGAATGGTCCTCTTCGGTGTTTTTATTGGATTATTTTTCTTTGACATGTTTTCATATATCTTGCTAGGTATCCGCACTAAATTTTCCTCCCTGTCAATGAATGTCGTATTTCCTTCCTAAAATACATTGAAATTTGTTAAGTACGTGAATAAAGTACAATAAACATTGATAAGTACATGAATAAACTACAGTAAACATTGATGAGTACATAAAAAAATTACAATGAATATTGATGCATACATGAATAAAGTACAATGAACTTCATTAAACACACGAAAATAGTAAGAACTATGGGCCATTCTCCATTGCAGTCAAATTGGGTCTGCACAACAAGTTCTCGCTCACGTGACACCGCCGTTTAGTGGCAGCTGTGCTGTCGCGTTTCTTGCAAGTTTGTGCGTAGCCGTTGGTCGGCCTACTGGAGGAGTGGAGGAAAGGAGGTCAGCTCATCTGCATGACAACAATAATGTCTGTGTGCGTCGTCAGTGTTAAAAAAGCTTCCATTGCTGTGCCTGTGGTGGTCTCTGAGGGAGGGTCATATCCAGCAGGGAACGTGGTCTGGCTGATGATAATAATGATTATTATTATTATGGTAATGATGATGATACTACAAAAAGGTGGTGTGATAGTCGCAATGCAGATTATCACGTGAGTATATGACTTCCCATAGCTGGTGCTACTGCATAACCAGGACCTACCGCGTCAAAATTTTATAACCCTATGGAATCGTAAGGCGCGAAAATGCGTTTCCCCGCTTCAACAAGAAAAAGTTGTTAGTTTAATGCGACCCCATAGGAAATATTCATATAACACATCTTTACAGATATACAGACAAACAGAGGGACAACAAAGAGATCTATTAGGGGTTCTCTTTTTGGGTCACAGCCGTCGCAATACTTACAGTTTTGTGAACTATTATTTAGTCATTATGAACACTTTTAAAAGTGCTTTTGTACCGTCCTAGTCTCACATTGCCACCTCACAAGCTTTTACAAAATAGAATGGACCGTTCACGGGTTAATTGTTTACCGATTAATTCAATGAATAACTTCGCAACATTCAGTCGGAACCTCTCTGGAGACGACAACTCCATTATAGAACACATTCTGATTGAAATGTGCCGCTTTGTCCTGATACAAACAAGAGATGAGCTATTTCCAGCCACTATTCGTTTGAATATCTATTACGTATAACATTTAAAATTAGAACGTGGTTCTAATTTGAGTAAAGGTAACGCCATGATGAAATGCACCCGAATTGAGTAGGATCGACCGGGGTCGTACCTCTGGCTCACATGATACCGTTATAAGGCGACACCTATCACGAAACGTTACATGCTGCTTGTAATGTTTCCGGTGGCCTATTGGAAAGGTGGAGTAAGAGGCAATCACAATCGCATAATAATAATGCAGATATCTATGGGCGTCAGGTCAAAAGCGTTAGCCTAAATAACAAGCCTCCATTCAAGCTCATAAGCCGCTGGAAACGCGACACCGTAGAAGTCACTTTACGGCGGTATCAAGTGAGAGGTACCTCCTCGGTAGTGCCGGCACAATTCCGCTGCAATGCAGCTTGGCATTACCTCTCACTAATATACCACGTGTTTATTATGCTACTAACAAAACGTGAATAGCGACTTGTGCAAATGAATTAAGTCTAAGCTGGGATGTATTTTAAATCGTATGCCATTAGTTTGGAATGCTCTATTCTACCGCGCTCAGAGTCTAGCTTTCGCATTTAATTAATAAATTCCGTACAGAGAGAAATACGGGAAATGCTTAGTAGATCTAGAGATTGACATTTAATTGCCCACCAAATCCGATTTAATATTGTTTAACTTGTTTTATTTGCAGTTTTTTTTTTTTTATTTCCTTATGGAAATTTGTGAAATATTGTGAAATCGTTCCTTATAGTATAGGGGATAATACACACATACACAAACATTAAAAAAATAGTTTTATGTTAAAATATAATTAATTTTTCATTCTTAATGCTGCTAGTTCGAGTATTTGATATATTCAGTCTAAATACGCTTTAACAATATTAATGACAAAAGCACCTTCGTGCTATTTCTTAATTATAGGGGTTTGATGAGGTTTTATATATAAAAAAATATATATGTACCCCTTCGAACAAAAAAGACAGAGCTCTTTTTTTAAGTTCATTTCCTAAGAATATCAGAATTAATAGTTAAAATATAGGTATTACATACCTCGCTGTTCCTGATGTTTCGATTAAGTCCGAGCAAAAAAAACCTGACCATGTTTTTATATATAATGATCGAAGTATACTTGCCTTGAAGTCGTTAAATGATTGTTTTATTCCGCCATCTTGGGTGTTTATTAAGTCTGATCTCCCGGAACGCTTCTGAAATTAAATTATTTTTTCACACATACGCTTACAATAAAACTATTTTTACGGAGGAGACCACCCGAAACCCTAGTTGCTTGTACAGGATTTGAAACGTGGGGCTAACAGCTAAACAATTAAATAATGCGCGATAAAATCCTTAAAAGTAGTTTTATTGTAATGAGTAACATTTGCGGAAACTTAAGATATCAAATAGGCAATTTCTTTTTTTCAAATCCATATTCAGGAATCATTGTAACAAATAGTCGGTGATCAGTAAGGTGGAATATGCCATATATACAGACGAAGGATAGGATATTTGCAAGAGCAAATACATTGCAGTATAACAAATAAATCTAGTCATCCAGAAACGTACTCAGTAACGCTGTGAAGTGATCGCTATATTCCTGCATTTCGTGCGGTTCGTAAATGCCCGGAGGCTTGATCTTAGGGCACGAGAGGGAGGGCCAATTATCTGCTGAAACTGTGGTTTTGCAGATTTTTATGAGCAGCGATAGTTATCGTAAGACTCCGACTACGAATAAAGACGATAAAACCCTTGTGCGGAACTTGTTAGAACTTCCACGCCCATCACCTTAATGTCCGTAAATCCACAACAGTGCGGTTCAAACAACACTTCTTACCGCGCACGACTATACTGAGGAACCAGCTGCCTCCCGCGGTATCTTTAATAAAAGAGCACAAATATTCCTTAAAGGTAGGCAACGCGTCTGTAAGACGCCTAGTCTTACAGATGTCTATGAGCGGCGGTAGTCACTACCTGCCTGCTTCGTTTGCCCCCTATCTCATAAATAGAAATAACTTTGCGGGGATATGTTTAAATTGTTTCATCATCCCACCTGTCTGTATGTGGTTTTTTTTTTCAATGTGCTTAAAAATCCGTTCAATATCTAAACAGATTTTGACGCGGTTTAGATGGTTAGAGCAATTCCCGAGAAGGTTTTGTATTTAATTTGTTATGGTAATAATCGGGCCCTGATTATTCACGGGCGTTGGCTGATAGCTAATAATATATAAATGTATACAGCCTGTGCTTACGAAATACACGGACAGCAGAAAACATAAATATTTTGTTACTAAATGAGGTCGCGTTTGCGTTCCCTATACTCTAGTATCAGAAAATGCCGGACGTAGGCCTCTTTCAATCAACGCCACGACGGCCGATCATCTGCTACTCGCATACGGGACAAGCTATTGCACGGAGATCCTCATCCCACCTGCTGAACGGTCGATACACTTCATTTTCCTAAACACGACCTGTATTCCAGAACCTTAGTGGCCCATCGGCCATCTGATCTTCTGAGTGTGTGACCAGCCCATCGCCACTTCGCGAGCTTATACTTCGCATGATATCTGATATTTTAGTTCTCTGCCTTAGGATTTCGTGACGAATTCTATCGGACACAGAAACACCCAGCATAACACGTTTAATAGCCAACTTCCGGACCAGTCCTAAGTTAAGAGTCCATGTTTCGGCGCCGTAGGTTTTCACGGGGAGAACGCATTGATTGAAGACTATTGTCTTCAAGCTCTGCGGTATACGCGATGTGAGAAGAATCTCCGGGGTACCGATTTGATCCGGCTACGTATAACGGACGAACGCCTAATAAACGCATTTGAAAATTAAAGAAGGGAATGTCGTCAGCAGATGAAAACTTATTAAAAGTTCCCATTAGAAATAATCCTAATACAATGTACAACATACCTGTACACTATCTGAGGCCGATGCAACTATCCCGATGTTGAGTAACAAACATAGATGTAATAGTCCCATGGCGCTAGCAGGAATTAAAAAGTCTCAAGAGTTAGCTCTTATTTACTGTTGGATAAACACCATTGTTCTCATTTGTTTAGTGTTTACAATGTTCGAGTCAAGGTTGTACAAACTTTAAACTTAGATTAGAGATTGCTGCGTTATTAATGTCATACCATCATCATTAGTAATGGATGATGTATGCTGCATTGCCGAATTAAGCCGGAACAAGGAGGCCTCTTGCTCACATGATGCCATCAGGAGGCTCCGATTGCTCGCTAAGTGACGTAAATTATATATATTTCCTCTTGAGAAGGGGGATGGGAAGGAGGGCAACTCATCGGCGTAGTAATTACGTGGATGTTTATAGACGTCGTTAGTCATAATAAGACTCCGGTTTCTCGTTTGCCCCCTGTATTCTAAATGTACAACGTGGATTGTAAAGGTTTTATATTTTTAGTACACTGTACTAGGGCTGATTGATAACTGGCCGCGACGACGAACTTAAAAAAAAGATTGGCAAACAAAATTTATCGCATTATATTCTATAATTTTTTCGAAAATAGAACGCCAAAGTTGAATTAATTCGAACTGATAGAATCTAGAACTTTCTCTGCCGTAAATTTTCTCAACAATGAAAAGAAACGAAATTCGTGGGGGGTGATAAAGTTTTACGTTTTAGAAGGGAAAACGTATCCCAGATTAAGGTCAACCTAGACAGCATTTTAGGTAACAGTACTCCTGCATCGAAAACAATTCACTCCTGGGTAACTAATTACTAACTTTAAACGTGGTAGACAAAGCTGCGAAGACGCCAACAGGTCTGGTCGTCCAAATGAAGTCACGTATCCGGACATGATCAAAAATATTCAAAAACTCGTTTTCAATGATCGGCGCTTAAAGTCGCGGCAGATAGCAGAGATGGTAAGCATTTCCTCTGAACACGTTCTTAACATTTTACACAAACATTTGCGAATGAAAAGCTTTGCGCACGATGGGTGCCGCGTTTGCTCACTGTTGTCGAGTGGACTATTCGTCGGAGTGTTTGGCGCTATTTAAGCTTGATTCTAACGAGTTTTTGCGGCGTTATGTGACAATAGATTAAACATGGATACATCATACTCCTGAAATAAGAAAAAGAGGTAGTGTCATGCTGCATAGGAGGAGTTAGTGCCACGCATTGTGCATGACACTACATCATCCTATGGAATCTAAGGTAGCATCCTATGCAACAGAATTGGGCATCTCGCTCACATAACACCGCCTTAAAATGACATCTACGTTGTCGCATTCCGTGCCGTTGCATGCGGAGCCGGTGGCCTTTTGGGGTGAAGTTAAAATGAGGCAACGTATCGGCATAATTATGCTGATTTTCATGGGCGTCGGTAGTCGTAGAAAGGCTCCGATTTATCGTTTCCACCTTATACTATAAAAAAAACCAAGATAAAACCTTTTAAAGTATTTATTTTGCAACTTAGCGACTTTAGGCAGTAAAAAATATAATGTGTTCGCGACTTTAAACTAACGGGAGTTACATGCTGCCACGCGCTGCTCAATGCCCATATAAAAGTTTTAATTTGGAAAACGATGTCTCTACAGGATTAATTTCTTGTCCTGTAAGGAAACCTAGTTAGTTTCCGGTGACCTAGAATAGATGGTACAATTCAATGATGGAAACAAACGGACTCTACTTTTTATTTTAAGTATAACATGACAATCAAACATACAGGAGTCGTTTGATGAAAACCAACGCATATAATTACAATACACAAACCCAGATGCGTTGCCCTACTACTACCATAGGGGGGGGATGCGGAGTACCCAAACAGGACGTAATTACGACAATGGTGACGTAAGAATCATCATTGTCATCACTATCAGCCCCTATCGGTCCACTGCTGGACACAGGCCTCTTTCAATGAACGCCAAGACGACCGATCTCCCGCTACACACATCCATCCCGGACCGGCTACAGCACGGAGATCGTCTGTCTTGGTATTATCACGAAAAAAATTATACATTCATTTAACAAAATTAGTTTTCGAGTCTTCATATAGTAATGTGTATCGCACTTGTCCGGTCTTTTAGTTTAGAAATTGTGTTGTTAAACAAGGAACTCGGCTTATCGTAGAAGTTTATAAACTGTTTCGATACTATTCGACTATGTTGATATTGTTGTTACAACCGCAAAGCAGTCTACTAATTTGAGGTAAAATCGTCGTGAGCTTTTTTTTTTTAAACTACGGGGAAATGGAGCCGTTGGCGCGTCCGCCCTCAATACCGACGCCCGCATCAGAATCGCAATTGTGCAGATCCATTGTCAGCCTTCCAGCTGCACCACCATAAGGCAAATGAAGGGCCTTACTCAACTGAGCGCATACATGGCAAGCGAAGAGGAAGGCTTTAGAGCGACATAACCACTAGTAGTTAGGACTGACGAGGCCCATGATGACTTCTGTATCTATGACGTCAGACCCCAGAAAGGGGAGAGTGAATTAACGAGAAGGCACTTAAGTAATGTGTAGGGAGTCGAGAATTGTACGTCGGGGAACTGAGCCGGTGAGCAAACCCCCGTGCACGTCCCGCGATTCGCTCCGTATACTGAGCGTGGATGAGTGTGCCACCGGAAAATCATACAACGCACGAAATGCTACGGTATGTCACCTTAGGGCGGTATCGTTTGAGCAAGCGGTTCCTAGTCCTTACTAAACCAGTGGCCACGCAATGCTGAGTAGAAATTTCGAGTGACTTACTTACAAGGCGGTAATAGCACGATCTCCAACTAAAATATTTTAATTGCAGAAGGGGCCAACTGAAACATGGGCAATGTATTCACATGACAACAATAAATGGGTATTCATATTTTATAAAAAAATTACGCTCTTTTAATCTGTACCACCCTTTTCATGTCAGCTTCCAGAAAATGGAAAATTTAATTACATTTTAGTAGGTTTTAACATTTTACTTTAAAATATAATTTCAGAGCGAAAAGAACGTATAAAATATTTGAACAGAGAGAATCGTAAAAAAATCACCGGAACGAGGAAAAAAGATACAGTACGATAAAAAAGATAATATAAGAAAAATAGAGTCTAAAGATTTTATACGAATGTTCGTTATATTAGCCTTATTTTTGATGGAGTATTTTGTATTTTCTATTGGACATTCGAAAACTTTGGTAAGTTCGTGATTAGTTTTAACGTAGAAATTTTATTGTAATGTAAACATCATTCAGAACAATATTTATATAACTATCTTTAATCCCATCACCATCGTCATTATTGTCACCACTTATTTTTATCACCACGTTTAGGGATGATGCATTGCAGCACAATTGGGCCTTATATAACAAGGATACCACAAGCACGTATGATACAACGGTGGATTGATAAGTATTCGGCCTGATCAAGACAATAAATACATACAAAGTCAGTTATATTTTTGTTTTTCTACATAATCACCATCAAGTACGATGCACTTTTGCCATCTCCCATTTAAAACATTTAGACCGTTTAAAAAAAAATACTCTTCCTTAGAAAAAATATGCGTCCACTGCTGTTTTGAACTCGTCGTTTGTCTTCAACCTCCAACGTGTTTTGTAGGTAAGGGAACAGAAAGAGGTCTGACGGTGCCAGATCAGGTGAATAAGGCGGATGCGGTAATAGTTCAAAGCCACAACTGTGGATTTCAGCCAGCACAGACGTGTAAACACGGGCGTAACCTTTGCAACGGGATATTTATTCTGAGCATTCCTGGACGCTCTTCTTTTATTTCCTCCCGTAAACGACGAAGTACGAAACAGTAGCAAAGTTTATAGTAACCCTTTCAAGATAAACAATCATACTCACACCCTGCGAGTCCCAGAATACTGAAGCCATTACCTTATTTGCCGACAAAATCGCCTAAACCTTTTTAGGGGGTGGTACACCAGGTCTTCTTCGCTGTTTCGATTGTTGTTTTGTTTTTGGAATACAGTAATGAACCCACGTTTCGTCCATTGCAACAAACCGATTCAAGAAAGTCATCAGCTTCGGCTTCAAATAACTCCAAACTCTCACGTGAAATAGTCAATCGCGTTTTTTATTCAACTGAAAGCAGTCACGGAATCCGTCTCGCAGTTACCTACATTACTATGTTGGCGTGTATAGAGCGTTTCGTACAGTTTGTGATCTAGGCGTGATTTAAACCTGAGACCACTGGCATAAAATTCACCATTCTCTGTCTCGTGGTCTAGTGTTGTGTATATTCAACCACAGTCTAGAGATCCCGGTTTCGAGTCCCGCGTCGAACCAAAGTGTAATTGGGATTTTTCAATTTCTAGTAACAGTCCAAAGTGTTCTTACACCCGCTTGCCTCGGTAAGCCGTCGGTCCTGCATCAGTTTCTCTACGATCATATTGGAGTGCCGTTCCATTGAGACAGAGTAATGTGGGAACAGGAAGTGCACTTGTACCTGCGTACTCACTTGCACAATATAATATGTCCTGCGCAGTTATTTCGTGTCTATAGAGATGGCCGCCATGGCAGAAATTCGGTTAGGATGACATTATTATTATTAACATTTACCAATTACTAGCTATGTCTGATAGCGTACCGCGCTATGTAATAATTTGCTTTGACTAGGGAGGGAAACTGGAATTATTCCGACTCCCCCTATTTTCTGGTGATTAAATTCGTTCACAACACAGTTTTTTTTCTTCTTTTTCCCTCGGGCTCCTTGCAATAATATCAAAGGGCCAGTAATGGTTGCTACTGTCGATCCTGGCTGACAGGAGTGGCAGCGGTGGGAACGCTTCGTGGGCCAAGCCTGTATTTAAAAAAATAATAATTCCCTTCCAGCTTCTGTGTCCTGACACATTGATTATTAAAATTATAGGTGAACAGGTACATTCTAGGCAAGCGTGGTCCATGTCCGGACGCGTCATCACTTCCCACCAGCCAACCAAGCCTATTAATTAATAAAGTGTTGTAATTTTGTTTTATTTATTTGCAGAATAATCCATCGTTTGAAAGAAATACCCTTAGTGGTTTGTCATACGAAGATATATTTATTGACAATTGGAAAAGAGTAAGTTGATTAGTGCCTTTGGAAATTGTAGTAAAAGCAGTGTTCTGAGTCAACTCCAAATGTCATATTCAGGATACTCATTCGCCTTTTTTTAATGACGCGGGGAAACGCATTTACGCGCATTCACTGGCCCTGGGTGGAGTAGTATGTGGGAATCGCGGCACATTATAGTGCCGAATACCCACAAAAACCACCGTGCCGCCGGTGTCGCCTTTGGTGAGATGCCCCGGAACAACAAATCATCAGGGCAGCTCGACGGTTAGTCAGCCCCCTAAAGGACCGACGCCACCTCCACAGTTAGGATTGTCCCGCACCACAGGACAAACCCACAAACTTTCTCATCCTTGTGGGACCAAAAGGATGGGAACTTCACCCCATTGGGTGAAGTTTCCATCCTCGCCCCTTGCCCGTGGTTGCGTGCCCCTTCCAGGTGAGAGCTTACTCTCATGTCAAAGGCCGGCAATGCAACTGCGAAAAGTCAGGTGTTACAGGTGTTTGTGGACGTCGGTAATCACTTCCCTTTCGGTGACTCCATTGATCGCTTTCCCCCAAATCGTATCGTAAAAAAAAGGTTTAGGCTGTCTTGTAGTGTATTGATGAGTGTGCTCATCCACAAACGTGAGGTCCCGGCTTCGATTCCCGGACTGGACCAATAATGAGTGTTATTCGGGTTTTACAAATTTCTAATAACCGTCTTGAGTCAGGAAGCTGGTGGTGTTACACCCTTGTGCCACGGAGAGCACATTAAGCCATCGGGCCGGCGCCTAAATCACCTCCGGTCGTGTCGGATTGCCGTCCCATCGGTATATGTGTATGTGGGAATAAAGAGTGCACTTGTGGTAACCGCAAGGTAAACGTACCGCACTAATTCGATTGTTGTATAAGCTACACAGAGAGATTTCATAAAGGATTAGGACCGTGCGCGTAAAATAGCAATGTAATGTATGAGCTACATAGAGTGTTTTTATTACAAGGCACGGCGGCCGTGCCGCGTTCAGTAGTATTGTTTCAGCTACACAGAGACCTTTCACAAGGCACGGCGACCGTGCCGCGTTCAGTGGTATTGTTTGAGCCACACAGAGACCTTTCACAAGGCAAGGCGAACGCGCCGCGTGCGGTAGCAGTGTATGAGCTACATAAAGAGCTTTCACATCGACACGGCGACCGTGCCGCATGCAGAAGTAAGATATGAGCTACATAGACAGCTGTCACAGGCCGTGTCCGCGAAACACGATTCCGACGAAACTGCAGGTGTCACGGGGCAACCAGCTAGTGTATCATTATGATTTCAAAATATAAAAAAAAATAGTAATTTCAATTTATTAGGTAGCTCGACATGTAGAAGCGAAACCTGAGAACACAGTAGGTCTCTTAATACATAAGATCAAAAAGAAATTAAGCATGTCCAGGATCACAACTGAAAGAAAGAAGAGGGTCATATCGAGACTGAAGATGAAATTGAGGAAATTATTAATGGAAAGGCAACAAGAATATAAAACCCCAATATTTAATCATTCAATAAACAAAATAGCTATTAAGTAAAAATTCGTACATTTTATTTATACCATTGAGTCGGCATGACTAGGAACGTACCTGCCACTCACGTGACATCACCGTAAGGTATCTAAGGTAGCTATTCTGTCCCGTTTCGTGCGGCTTAAGTAGCCGGTGGCTCATTGGAGGGGAGGACGATTCGAACTAGCGTCCTCTGGCGTAACACGCGGACTAACCGCAATGTTACTAACTGAGCCAGCCGGTCGCCAGCAATGCTGTGTTTTATAGCTGACAAGTTAAGCAAGCAATCAAATATAATTAGTTCCAGTTATGCTAGTTTCTCCTTAGACTATGAAAATGACGAAAACGGAAATAGGCGTGGCTGATAGAGTAAAACAATAATGTCAAATAATTCATTAGTAGTCTCATAGAGAAACAACGGATATTACAAACTATTCTTGAGAGGATTTAATGCTTCAAAGTAACTTTATTGTATTAAAACTTGGGACTCAGTTTAATCGAATAGTAGAATGTACTAAATTTAATCCTAGTATTTATTCTACAGAGCAACATTGAAGCACTGAGACTGGAGTCTATAAGGCGTGTTTGATTTACTTCAGATTTTGCCCAGCTAAATCCATGCTGAAGTTTAGTTTAGCAAAGTGTTAAGTTTTAGCTGTATCATCATCCGTCGTTAATAATCATACACACATACACCTACTGAATATACTTTCTTTAAATATTAAACAAATATGAAGGTATATATTTCCATTTAATTCAAATATTGTTACATTAAATAAAATAGCTCTCCCACCTTTTACGCTTAACATTCCATGTCTGTGTGTTATGACTCTCATTAAGTCGACTGTGCCAAGATTTACATTTAGAAAAGGCGACTATGATAAATAAAATAGGTATTTCGTTGATTTAAATTGGCAACATGTACTAAATCTTAGCTCAACTAAAGATATAGTTGACAGCTTTTAATCATGCACAAACGAAGCTAATCAAAAGTACATACTAACGTCAAATCGACACGCTAACAATCATAATTATCCGGATGGTTCTCATCTGCATTGATTAAAATAGTTAAAGAAAAATCAAAAGCCCACAAACGTTGGAAATTTTTTAAAAATGACAGTGTATACGATGAATTTTGCATGCTACAATACAGCCAAAAACAAGTACAACATTTATGCTATTCCGAATACATATACAAAACACAAATTTCGATTTAAAAAATCCTAAATCGTTGTGGTCCTATATCCAACACCAACGCGGCTGCTCGACCTACCCCAAAACAATGCCCTACAATGATATGGAATATAACAATGGCCAATCGATATGTGCCTTCAATATTTTTTTTTCAAATATGTGCCTTCAATATTTTTTTTTTCAAAGTGTTTTCGGTACCTCTTCTGGAATCGATTCTACTACAGTTGTCACGGAACCTAAATTTGCATCAGAAACAATTTATAATAAATGATTATTCATAAAGAGCAGGTAGCAAAATCTTTAAAATCAATAAAGGCGCTGACAGCGACGGTATACCATATATGTATACCGTATATGGCAAAAATGTGCCAGACAATTATCGGCATTATGGAACAGGGCTCATATAATACCAATATACAAAAAGGGTTGTAAAATAAAAATTGAAAATTACAGAGGCATATCTATATTGAACACATTGGGAAAACTGCTTGGTGTGTTTACGATGCTATCTATATCGATTACCTTTATCGATATAGATAGCATCGTAAACACATTCGGAATACTCAGCATGGATTTCTTAAAAATCGCTCAACAATAACTAATCTATCATGTTTTTCGGATTTTGAGCTATGTAATATAGAGAAAAGCGGCTAGGTTGACGATATTTACACGGATTTCGAAAATGTTTTTGACCGCGTAGATCACATAATACTATTATATAAGCTTTAGCAGTTAGAAATTCATGGTGACTTACTAAGGTTGATTAATTTTTATTTAAGAAATCGTTCACAGGCTGTAGTTATAGGTGGATTCAAATCTAACTATATAAAACCTACAGGAGTTCCACAGGGCTCCCATTTGGGACCACTCCTGTACAACTCCTACCTATTTGACATACCAAGCTCCATAAACTACTCAAAATACCTCATGTACGCTGATTAAAAAAGCCTTTATTGTAGAATAAAAACAATCGAAGACTCTCATCGTCTTCAATCGGATTCAAATTCACTTTATGAGTATTATAAGCGCAAAGGAATACATGTTAATAAATGGAAATGTCAATGCATCAACATTCACAGGCAAGCTAAAGCAATATTTTCCTATAACTTTGATGGTAACGAAATTAACGATCTGGGTGTGTATTTTGACAGTAAAATGACTTTCTCCGTTCACAATTATACAATCTCGGTTTTGTTATGCGGGTATGCAAGCCTTTCAATGACTGGTATGCAATTAAGGCTGTATACTTTACATATGTCCGCAGCGTCCTCGGATACGCAAGCCCTATTTGGTCACCACAATACAATACTCACAAAATATCCTTAGAACGGTTGCAGAAAAAGGTTGTGAAACATATACTTTACCGCAGCCGACAACCTTCAGTATCCTACTTGGAAGACTGTCATTAAAATAACCTAGAGGAAAGCCGCAATATTCTAAGTTTGTGATACCTTTATGATATCACGCACGGTAAACTGGACTATTCTGAGCTCGTCAGTGCACTGTCACATTGTGCGCCGAGGCGTCATACGCGTTACCCTCCTCTGTTCCACGTGCCCAAATGCATCAGCTATGTGTAGGTTGCCACGTATAAATAATGAAATACATAAGAAATATGATAATATAGATATTTTTGTACAGTAAAGATCAATTAAGAAATAATTTGTATACAATTTTGAAGACCTGAGTCATAGGGAGGATACATCTTTTCGTTATTTCTTTTTTTACATTTTACTATAAAACATTTCACTTTACTTTAAACAGTTTTTTTTTTAATTGTAAGTTTTTATTCGTTTACTGTAAGTCCAGAGCAATACTATACAATTAACATTTATGTACTTAGGAAAACCTGTTAATAGCCTTATCGTTTATTGTTACTATAAATTGTTATAATAATTGTTACGCTGTTGGTTTTCTGGAAAAAGTAATCTTAATCCCATTTGCTTCGATTTGGCGTGATTCGTCAAAATGACATTTCATCGTATATAATGCGAAAAATGATAACTCTCTTTTTATAACTCATTACAAACACTACTTTGGACATATATATTTATGTGGTTAATGTCATATTGCTTAGAATGGCGACGACTTAGCAAAAACAAATCCTAATATTTTTTGCCCGGGGAGGCCTCGCTCGCATGATACCGCGTAAAAACGACAAAGTGATATGTTCGCTGTGTGGCTTGTGAGTAGCCGGTGGCCCATCAGAGGGGAAAAGAGAAGGTAGGAAATGCATTTGCATAAACATTATGTGGCTGTTTATGACTGTCAGTAGTTACAAAACGGCTCCGATTGCACTACAGTATATAATTCGTTTAGTTTCTTAATTAAAGTTGTGTCGTAAGATATACCTATAAAGAACACGGAGCTAAAATATCCTTCAACTAATAAAGCGCACCAAACAACTATTACTCTATGCAGAACACGAAATTACTGTAATTTCCGGTATTTTACCGACTTCAAACTACTGTTTAATCTATAAAATGCTACTGCTCTACTTCTTTATAAAAAGTAGCCGTCCGTCCTAGGCCTCGCACGGATACTTCACAAAATATGCCAAAAAATATTAATTTTAAATTCACGTAAACACAACACGTTAGCATGACAAGAAATTCAATTTATGAAAGCACAACGTTTGTCGCGACAGCCTGTTGTCACTAATTTCTGCAGCTATATAAAAATTTCTTTTGATATCTTTTTTTCACAGATTTGACTACATTATCAAAGCTATCATACCTATGTCAAACGTTCTATGGAGTGTTACATAGCCTATATTTATCACAGTTAACATAGGATCATCATGGTAAAAGAACTTTTCAGATAGGTCTGGGCTTTTTGAACTACTGGTAGCTTCGGAGCCTATTTAATCCAAATCAATAAACAAAATACAAACGATTAAATTTATTCTTTATAATAGAAGGCTCTGATAATTTAATTCAAAGTAAAAAACTTGCGAAAAAACGGAAAAGGACTCACGTTCTAAAACTTCCATTTACAGAATTAGACAATATCAAAAATACTTTGGAGAAAAGAAATTATCCAATGTAAATGAGTTTACTAATTAATGAGATGAATCATATGGAAAAGAAAATATTCTAGAAATAAGTCTTAGTTATATAGAGGACATACATCACCTACCAAGAATGTTTAATTAATCGTGTAAGTCGAATAATTAACAAACTAAGTTTGCCTTCTTAAAGTGATGTAGCTCAAAGTTATTCAGTGGAACTGTCGCTGTATTATTCCGAAAAAAACGGAATGAGAGTCATTTTTGTATAAAGAAAACATTCATATTTGCATTTGTTCCAAAACGTGGTTATCAGAGGATAAATCTTTCAATGTATCTGGTTTCTGATGTTTTAGAAAAGATCGAGGAGATGGTTTTGGGGTTTTAATTATGTCAGTCCATAATTCTCTTCCAGTCTTGACCAAATGATTTAAGATTACCACGCAATAAACTAGACGTTTTATGAATTGAGTTACTCAGTCAATCAACACCCAAAAATGTGTGTTGGCTGTGTAATCTCCGAGTAATGTACGAACAGGTAAACGTAATTATTCTGTTTTCTCTCTTTAGAAGTGAAACTCTTATAGTAGGAGACTTCAATACCCATCACACGTCTTGGTCATATGTATCTCATAACAGTGGCCATTAAATCACATAAAGCTGTTCAGACCATGGTTATTCCGTTTTGAACGATGGAAGCCCTAATTGTATTAGCACAATACATGATAGGATTTTTTTTCTTCGCCTGATATTTCGTTTACTAGTTCGGATTTGTCGCTTGTTTGCTCCTTGTGTGTAACTAAGGAAAATTTAGGTAGTGATCATTTACTTATTTGCATAAATGTTAAATCTATCTTGTTTCAGAAATATACTATAAAGCGAAATGTTAAAAAAACAAATTGGGTCGAATATAACAAAGATATATACTCCAGGTGTAATAATTTTCTTATTAACTCTGTGGGTCACCACTGTGGTGTGGTTGTTAAACATCCCGAAGGATATTAATCCTCCTACTTATGTCGGTCTGTATGTATGTTTTATGTAACATATGTCTGTCCGTATGCAACGGGAAGCGATAGGTCTACAAAAACAACAAAACAACTCCGCAATGAAACGATATTGAAATATAGGAAAGGTTAGGTATGTGTGCAGCGCTTAAACAAAAGTAAGAATTAAGGATATAGAAATGAGATTGAGGGAAACAAAAAGTACTTACGTAAATATTACATTATAAATAGCAAAACTACACAGAATAAAAAAGCACAGAGTAAGATGAGAGAACAGAAAATATGAAAT
This sequence comes from Eumaeus atala, assembly GCA_017140195.1. Taxonomy (NCBI): domain Eukaryota; kingdom Metazoa; phylum Arthropoda; class Insecta; order Lepidoptera; family Lycaenidae; genus Eumaeus; species Eumaeus atala. The sequence goes on along the minus strand of JAFELO010001266.1, from coordinate 139,658 downwards.
TAATTCACAGACTTGCGAAAGGCGGGGTTAAAACATAGATCAAGTTAGTAGGGACACAAGCGAGACGTTTAGGCTACGACTGCGGAGTGTCCTGCCGCCGGCTCCTCGAGCAGAATGAGCACCACCCTCAAACGGGGTTTGTAAAGCCGCGCACATATTACCCGTCGGAGCGATAAGCGTAGCGATTTCATCATCATCATGTGTCGATACAGAACTCCTCGGCTGAGTTGAAAACGGACGATAGTAATCTGGGAACTAACCGTTCGGTCGATATTTTTCTGCTTCAGAAGTAGCTGAAGGTGTTGATGACGATGATGATGATGATGGTGGTGGTGGAGACGACGTGGCTTCATTTTCCTGGTCCCTAGTCAAGGACTTGTACTCCATAGGAGAAATTCCGACTTCCTTAATTCGTGAGAGAGCGTCAGCCACGCACTTTTCTGTTCCTCCGATGAATTTGATGTCCGTGGAAAACTGACTTATGTAGTCCAAGTAGCGGAACTGGCGGGGTAAGCAGTTATCTCGACGAGTGGTAAAGGCAAATGTGAGCGGTTTGTGGTCTGTGTATATAGTAAAAGTCTGCGCCTCCACCATCTAAAATACCGTATGGCTTGGTAAACAGCCAGCATTTCCCGGTCATATGGGCTCTATTTGGTTTGAAAAACTTCTTCGAGAAGAACGCGTTGGGTTGCCAACCATTCTCCGATTTCTGGTGCAGTACAGCTCCAATGGCTCTGCCGGCCTCAAAAGACAGAGCGGGCCCTGGTCTCGGCTACGTCGGTTCGACCAGTGGTGCTGCTGAATTAAACTGGGAATGCTTTAGTGGATTGTGCCCTCCCGTCTCGTTCAGCATCTGAAGGAGGGCACGGGACCCGGACTCTCGGAGTCACGATTCGGGTTCCGAACACACCGGTCGACGATCGACGCCCACAAGCGCCTCCGGGCGGTAACGAGTGAGACGGAACACAGGGGGCAGGTGGTGGTCGCAGTGTCGTTGGACATCGCGAACGGATTAAACAGTCTCCCGCACAGCGTGATACGGGAGGCACTGGTCTTCCTTAAGGTGCCTCCCTATCTCGTGCGGCTGTTGGATGCGTATTTCTCCGGTCGAAGAGTGGCCCTCGAAATCCGGTCAGGGTCCGTGGAAGAAAGTTACTAAGACGCTACAAGTGGTAAGAAAGCTACTAAGACGTCTTATAAGCCTGCAGCACAGTAAATTTTCTTATGTAATTCTTGTAACTGTACTTACGTGAAAGAGATTGATCCAAGTGGATGCCTAGATTTTTGACAGACATACTAAAGGGTATGATATTGCACCCAACAGTAATATTTGGTAGCTCATTTCAATTAATTTTGGAAATCAGTTGCCGGCTACCCACAATAATAGTTTGAGTCTTCGCAGGACTTAAATTTAGACCAAAACTTTGACTCCACTTTAATATACAGTCTAGGTCACTATTGCATTGGCTGATGGAGTTTGATAGCGAAAGAAAAGGGGTAGGAAGAGGTTATATATTGTGAAGTAGAATTAATGAAAACAGAAAGTAGGAGAGGTGACTGCACGCTACCTTGAGGCACACACATAGAAATATTATTCCAGAACGAAGACGTATTATCTACTTTTATATGCTGCCGGCGACCATGAAGGAAACTATGAAACCAATCAGTTGCCTTACGGGATAAAGTAAAAGAAGTAGTACTTTGTGATCTACAGTATTAAAAGCACTACTAAAATCAAGCAGTGTTAATATGGTCAGAAGTCTGTTATCCATCATACAACGAATGTCGTCAACTATTTTCACAAGTGCAGTGGCCGTGCTATGGCCCGGGCGAAACCCCGATTGGAAGGAATTAACTAGTTCATATTTGTTCATAAATAAGCATAGTTGCTCTTGGACCAGACGTTCTAATATTTTTGATCTAAAAGGTAAAATGAGTATGGGGCGATATTCAGAGAAAGATCGAGGATTCAGCTTTTTGGGTAAAGGTATTAAATACGCGTTTCCATAAACTCGGAAATGTTCCTCTGCTAAGAGAAAAATTTTAAATGTCAGTAAGAACGGGCGCAATAATCTCAATGAATGGAACTACCATAGCACGGCCAATGCTGTCACAGCTGATGGCCTTCGAGGAAATGGTCATAATAGTCCTTTTAATACCGCAAGCAGACAGTGATGTAAAATCGAATAAAGAGAGATTTGGAATAGGTAGTTGAGAAAGGTTGCTTTAAGTTTGAGATTTTACATTAGAGTCAAAAGAATTAGAAGGACTAGAAAAGTAGTCATTTGATGATTCAATGTCTAAATTTGAAAAAATTGAAGCTTTCGATTTACCAATGCCTAGAGGCTTTAAAAATTTCCAAGTCTGAGCCTGATCGGCATTTTCGATTGACTTATGGATGTAGACGTAATTGTGCATCCCTACACATAGTATTATAGCATCGATTGCGGATCTTGCTATACATTTCCCGGTTGGAATCTGTGTAACAATTTCTAAGCTTTCTTTTTGTTTATCATTGCTCGTATTTCATCTGTTATCCAGGGGGCGGTGAACGTTTCGCTTTCACGAGGCGCGATGGGGCATGCCTGTCACAAACAGCAACAACGAGCTTATTAAAAACGTAAAATTTTAACGTCAATAGTTTCAGCAGCAATTATTCTTGTCCAGTCTGTATTTTCAGCCTCCAGGATAAGTTGGTCCAATTTCACTCCTCTAATATTACGCTGCATGAGAAATTTGCCTTTGATTTTTGGTACTCGAAGCTTACAGGATAGGAAAATTAAATTATGATACGAAAAACCATCGGCCGCACACTGTCCAAACATATCAACATGCGCTGGAGAATAAGTAATCATTAAATCGAGAAGAGATTGGAATGAATTGGAACAGTGAAGCGTGGCGTCAAGGGGCAAGAAATTAAACTTTAGGAGAGGATAATAAAGGTATTTTTTTTAGAACGAACGTCATCTTTGATCAAACAGGTATCTGTAAAAATCTTCAATTATTATTATACGTTGAAAGGAAATAGTTTAAAAGTCTAAAATTCTTCAAAGGAAGGATAGGTCACGGTTAAATGGGGACTATAAAAGACGCCAATACTTACAATACTTTTGAGTGTCCCAGCTCAACTTCAAGAAGGAGATGCTCTGCTTTATTTAAAGGAGAGGTTGAGGTGACAAGTTAAGAATTTTAATTATAGATCTGAGATAGATAGCGACGCCTCCACCAGCTCTGCCAAGCCTATCGTTTCTTATGAGTTGAAAACCAGGAAGAGAGTAAGAGACAGAATAGGACAGGATTTGAGGCAGGATTCAGATATGAGAAGAGCATATATCGAAGTCTGCGAACTAAAGGAGTTCAATAGATCTGGGGAATGCGCTGGAATACTCTGCGCATTTGTGTGCACAATGTTAAAGTCTTTCTCCACATTAGAAAATTTTGTTGCAAGAGTACTATGAAGTGGTAAGAAAGAAACGCTTTGACAGCTATCCACACTGATGCCTGTTGAACCTATTGAAAAAAGGTTCTTTATCGCTTTCTCTGCTTTTATATTTGCTTGCGACGTATATAAAGGTAAATGAAAATAAATTAATATTTAATAAACGTTATGAAACAAGATAATTATAATTACATACATACAAATAATACAAGTAAAATGTGCATTGTCCATCACCAACCGACAACAATTTGTAATGTGTTGGCTCATATACTCGTACCCAAGGCAAGCTGCTAAATGTCAGAGGCGATTAAAGCGGCATAAATTGACAGCTTAATCCTGCCAACAAAATAGAAACACGAAATAAACTTATCATAACCAAAACTATAGAAGCAAGAGAAGACGCCACATTATTGTTGAAAGGTAAAGTTCTAAATGGCGTCCAATAGTGTGGCCAACCCGTAAAAAAAATATTACTATGTGTCACCAAGGCCTACATTGTCATAGAACCTTTATAAAACGTTGAATTCTTCGTATTTTTAATATTCATTATGTTAAGTATAATTGAACCTTCGACCAAACGACTATACAACTGGATTGTTTGGCGAGGACGTTTTATACCATTGACTAGCATCACCCGTGGTTTCACCTGCGCAACTCACGGTGTAGCCTTCCACGATAAATGCACTATTCACAACAAAAATGTTTTATCAATTGACCTAGTACTTTATAAGTTTAGCGCTTTGAAACAACCAAACAAACAAATTCTTCAGCTTTGAATTACTAGTATATATTGTGTATAAAATTTTATGATTGATCGAAGCTTTCAACAATTATGTACCTACAAGTTATGTGTCATTCACTATCGCCAACAATATAGGCACTAGCCTACTGTAGCTGATGACTACGTCACAAAGTAATATGGAAAATAAAATTTTGAAAATATTACGTTATACTGAAAATTCAACATGTGTTTTTCGAACATATTCACGTTTCTCCAGAAGAAAGCAGTTAGCAGTTTTGGTTGGAATAAGTATTGAATGTGTAATGGTTCTAATTTGGTCAATATATGTACACTACGCTTATTTCCAGTTAAGTCCCATACTCTATGTGGCTAATTTGATGAATGGAATTCTTTCAGAAATCACTATAATATTAGCTTGCTACCATTCAAAAACATATCACACTCTCGTAGCGCTAATTGAGATTAATGACAATATTTTCAAAACTGATATTCAATATGTGAACCACTTGAATATAAGATGCAAGTACACAAAAATTACATTGTTTTCATTAATTTGTGTGGCCTTAGTATCTTACATAATACCAACTGTGGGCGTTTTGACAAGTTCTTCTAGTTACATATCAATATTTACCAACTTTTTTCGAGAGTTTTTGCATCTGCGATATATGTTTCAAATCGTAATAATATGCGAATTATTATTTATTATCAATGCACAGCTCAATTGTATTATTCGCGGATGTAATGAGGACAATGATGCAGGGATGACAATAAAAACCAATTCTCAAGTACCAACTACATTAAGAAACAGAAGAAGGGAGGAAATAGCGATATATCGCCCAATGAAGACATTTGTGAATGCTTTTACAAATATAAGACAAAATTGTCAAGCTATTGCTTTGATATTTCAATTGCAGGCAAGTCTTTTACATTTCTTATCATGGTTGGTGCTCAGTAGCCATTTCCTACTTTTTGTAACATATTTTTCCTATGGTGGTAGTAGTAGTCCTTCTATTTTAGGGCTTCGTTGGCAAGTAACAAAAATCGGAACTCATATAATTCCGGCACGTCAATCTTTTCGTCCGTATGTCATAATCGTTCTACTCGGCGATTATATTTGAAATTTGCAATATGTATTACATGTATTTTGTGAACGGCTACGAACTGAGGTCATACTACGTCGTATTAGAAATAAAATTACTAAGGGCAAGCACTTCGTGCATGTAAAGGGAGGGATGAGAATTAAATTTTGAGTAGGCAAAGTTGTGCAGAAGGCAGCCTTGGGGATCACTGGATAGGTGTTTATAAATGTTTATAGATTACTAAGAAAGCTTTTCTTTTGAATATGCAAGTGGCAGTGCATTCAAGCCGTACTGGGCCGGCATGACCTCGCTCTCGCTCACATGGCATATTCTTACTTCAAGTGACCAAAAGATGCAACCGTTTATGGGCATATTTTCTATGGGCGCGCGAAAACTAAAAACTATAGGGTACTTGAGATTCCTATACTTTGACCTAGACTCATACAATTTGGCGAGAAGTAAAAGCGGGAAGTATAGGAATTAATAAAAAAATTGTTAAATTTTAAACATATATCACAGAAAAAACCTATTACAAACTTATAAGCATTTTTTTAGGTAACTTGGTTCGGCTACAGAGCGATAATGAAGTCCTTTTTGATAAAAATACAAAATTAACTTGAAAACTAAATTGTGTTCTTAAGACACACAAATTTATTAATAACAATTATAGCCTGGTGTATCCCCACAGCTGGTACAAGGCCTCCCTACTCTCTTTCCACCTCTCTGTTTAAAACTTGGTTGGACCAATCCTTCCGAAAGGAGTCTAGCTCATCTCGTCAACGTCTACGGGGTCTGTAGCGTGGTCGCAGGGCATTTTGGGGGTTCAAAAATGTTATTTTGGCACTGAAATTCTCTAACGTGCTACAAACATGCCCAGTCAAGTTCCACTTGCTCTTATTACCGATAACAATGCCCCTTTCCGCCCAACCGGCTGCTTCGGTGACAGCGGATCTCCTTGTTTTTCTTCTTTTTCTATGCGAACGGGTTTACATGTGTGTAGCTATTCATTCCGAGCGAGTTGTATCCGGGTTGCACCAGGGAGTCTCGAACAACTGTCAAGATAAGACTTTGTTCCCTAATTTTTACTAACCATTATCAAAAACTGGATTGATTCCATTTTTTGTTCTGTATATGATTTTAAGATAGTTCTTGATTGTGAATAAGGGGAGACCATCACTAAATAAATGTATTTAAAAGACTGACTAAACCGTTAATAATCCCTTTCCCCCCATTGTTAACCCCTTGTATAGGATTAAATTGTCACACGCAGAGATTACTCAAAATAAAGGGTATATTAATATCAACAATCAGTCGTCACAATAATCATATCAATATCCAGATCAATATAAATTATTCTCGAAGAATGATCCGTTATTTTGTAATTAGTATGAACAATAGTTGATATTCTAAATGCTTTTATTTTCAAAGACACATAAAAATAATTAATTATTATTCATCACTTTTAGCTTCTATCCTGTGTTGCATATGCGGTTACCTACATGATACTGATTTTGTATCAAAGCGTTAGAGAAATGATCAATGTAAGTAGACACAACATTTTTATCATTTATACAAACAATATAGGTAAGTCTTCCTCGTGGTCTATGGCATTATTAGCCACAGGCTTGACCATGCAAAAAGCGCTATTACGTTTTTTAATTCCTAATAACAGTCTGGAATGAGGAAATTGGCTGTGTTACACACCTATGCCACGAAAAGCACGGTAGATCTCTTGGGTCGTGTTGGATTGCCGTCCCATCGGTATAGAAGAAAGATAGTGCACTTGTGCCCTATAACATATCTCGCGCACTTGGCTAGTTTCTATAGAAAATGTATCGGCTCGGATTATATTGTTTTTAAATACGTGATTTCTTTCTAAAATATGTAGTGATGCCGTTTAAGTTGTTAACCCAACTCACAAATTTTCTTGCTGTTGAAGGTGTTTGAGTCATGGCATCCTTGTGGTTTCATATCAGGTGCTATCGGTATGTATGTATGGATACCAGACATCCCAGAATGTTCTCACGCATCTACTGATAATTTACTGTTTTAGCACAATACCAAGTGGTATTTTTCGCTCGCACTACTTATTCGTTCCGGATCTTATATGTCATCATTTTGTTGGTTATGTTGGAGCGCGCAACGCATACAATTAAGTGTGAACGCCTTGCAACGTTTATTGGGAAGCAAAATGATTAATTATCCTCGCGGTAAGTTATTGTGATATATACATGTATATTTATTTTAAGTTAATTGATAATATAAGGAACGAGACTATCGACGCCCACAAACACAAAAGTCCTGTCCGCAGTGATACTATCTTTACTGATACTTGATAATATTGATCGTGACATACTGCTGCTGAAGTTTTCCATCGTCACATTATATGTGCACTTAATTAGATGATTTGTCTAGTTCCAAAAACTTGTATTATAGATCATTATTAGTTTTACCAATAACATAAAAAGGACACAAAGAAAATTATAAATAAATTGTTTTTTCTCTTCTATAAACTTAAGAGGAAGCGCTTAATAGCTTCAGGCCTCCCAGACCTTTTGTAGTAGTTATATTTACCAGAATGTGGTTTTTTAAAAACCCAAAAACAAGCAAACGTTGATTTTATATATGAACTAGCTAACGCGCAAACGTTGCTTTGCCATATTATTTCTGGGTCTATCACTTGGGGAATAGTAGCCGATTCACAAACCTATTGAATATGCATCTAAAATTTGGTAAAAATTGGGAAAGCCGTTCCGTAAGAGTAAGGTGACTAACATGATGACACGAGAATGTTATGTATAATATATAGACAAAGCTCTCAGGGATCGAAATGAGAATCTTAAATAATTTATTATCTAGTCAAGTTCGACGATATGATTAAAAACTAAATGTATTCCATTAAGACTTAGGAAAAACTGAATATCAACTTCTATCTATGGTCAAATATATTCCTTGGATCGAAGTGAGGCTATGTGCATTACATGGAGGGAGCGAAACTAATTTGATATCGTGTAGTCTTGTCACCGATGAAGCACTTATTTAAAACAAAATTAGCATAAAGTTGGCATGTTAGTAGTCTTAGGAGTAGATTAGAAGGACTACCATGTTTTGTTAATTATTACGGCGTACAAATATTAATAGACAATAATGAAATATTGAACTTTAGGATATGGTATTTTAAATCGTTGATGAAAATTAATTATCATTAAATTAACAATCTCCATCACTTCATATTAATCTTGATATCATTATTTTCAAGTCATTTTATTATAGATGATATGGCTTTGTTTATATTGATATAATATGTTTATAATTATTCTGTTATATGAGGAATAGTAAAACAATAACCAAAATTGCGTTGCTCTGAAAAGAGAAGTCCTATTTATACATTACATCTTACAAAACATTATTTAAATAATAATAAAATAATAATATTTACTAATAACTCACTTAAGAGAAACAACATTTAGAGCTATTGCTTTACCAGTCGCTATTTATTTAATATTCAAATTACAATTCATTTCTTACTTGATCAACATAACATTCATATTTTGCATGCTGTGTAATTTATTCAATATGACATACGGCCCCCTAGATAAGTTTACATATAAATTATTAAAAACAAACATAAACTAAAGGAAGTATACATTTATATTATAATTAGCTGTATTAGAACATGGTATAGCTGTGCTCTCATCCACAAAAATTGTAACTGTTTGTTGAGTAATTGGTGGCAAATATACAAAAGAAATTGAAGTAGAGTGTCTCTTTAACGGATTTTATGGCGTTTCTTTAGATAATAGTAATAGAAATATATAAAAAAATTAAGAAAATAAATATAAAAAACAATAGTTTATACATATATATATACATATATATTCAATTTATATATATTATATTCTCATCTATTTTATTATTTATAACTGAAACATGTTTTTGCAATTATTGTATAACAGGACAGCACAAGGATTTTTGGCATATTCGTTCATGACGGTGATTCTGTCTCATTTCACAAGAAAATCTAAAGAAACGCGATAAAATCCGTTAAACCACAACAATGAATAACATTCGCGTAAATATACGAAAACAAGAAGTTGAGTGTACACCGTGACCGTGTGGAGTGTTTGCAGTTATTTTTTCTCTGGTTACGTTCCAATAGTGTTACTTTTCAATGAATCTCCAGGGTGATAAAATTACTTCACATATTAATATAGGGCGTACAAGACACTGTACAAAATCGCAGAGCGTACTCAGTACGCGATGCTGATTCCGATGCTGATATGCAAAAAATTAAGTATCTATAATTTGACCCGATTTGTCTTTCAAATTCTCAGCATACGGTTACCTGCACCGGTGGGGCGCCCTTCGCCCTTTGACCACTGGACGCGCACGAGTCTCTCGATTTCATGCGGTGTACATATTCTCCGATAATAACAACACTAAATTCAGTTAAGTTTACTACATACATAAACAATATTTCCGTTTTATTGTTTAAATAGGACTTGGGATTTACCTAACTTGTCCAAAAAGTATACTTTCTCTCACGATTCACATTGTATTGACAATTGTGATTGAAAATATGTTGAGTTTGAATTTTAAATTAAAGGTACAAAAGATTTTGAAGATTCAAAAGCGTTTTCGCGTTATATTTCATCAAGTGCAATAAAAATTCAAGTTTGTGGACTAATAAATATAGAGATGCCACTCATTCCTAAAATAATTATGTTTATTGTTACAAATACGGTGACCATTCTGCAACTTAATAATGTAATATAAATAAATTATTTGCACCAATAAAAGATATTTGCGTGCAAGCTTTGTTTTATTTATACTTATGACTTCTAGTATCGTTACCGTATGTATACTAATGATTTCTATTATAGGTACTAAATATATACTTATGATTTCTATTATAGGTGAGTGTGTGTGTGTGTGTACATATATACACGCATTAGAAATTATACTGCTATTAGTGCGATGTTTCAGATGCTTAACCATGCAACCATGTTCATGGGCGGACTGACATCAATATGTTGACTTACCTATTTGGCGACCGGCTGATGATGGAGACGATGAAGATGATAGCTAACTTAAGGGTGTAGTTTCTTTTTAAGTGTGCGCGTTCATCGTCAAAATTTACACTCATCATTTTACCCTAACCCGTCAAATAAGCATAAATTAAACATAGAAAGAATAGCAAGAGTCCACTTTAAATGATTACATGGATAAGTGACATGCCTATTGTAGTTAGCGTTATATCAGAGTCTGTCTCAACCCGCTGAATATGAGCATAGAAGAAAGACTGCATATCTTCAAGCTTACAATGGATGAGAAAGACTCGTCCGTCACGCCAACGACAGGACGCAAGGACAGCCTTCAAGGAAGAGAAGACAGAAGGAGCTATTCTTATTTATAGCATAGGGGCAAACGAGAAACAGAAGCTTTCTGACAACTACCGACACCCATGTACATCCGCCAACGTATCCGCTTTATTGCTGTCGTGCAGATGCATGGGTCTCCTTTCCTATTCCCTCTAATATGACACGGGATACTCACAAAGCGAAGAAAAGTGATAGCAGAGCTGTCACTTTTAGTTGGTGTCATGGGAGCGTCACGAGATAGCGATGTGAGTGAGAGGTAACTCCGGTCGTGCTAGCACATTGCGGCTCCAATATATGTGGCTATTGGCTAACTAAACTTTAACATACAAGTTGTATAGTAGACACAGGAAAAACCAGCCAAGTGCGTGTTGAACTGGCGTACCACGATCTTATTATTATATATCTTCTTATCCATCTACGCTTTAGGTACGGACCTAAAAGATTCTTCATAACAAATTTCAGTTTTCATTTGCGACGCTCTTCGCCAGCGCACAAAGTTGATAAAATATTACAAGCATACACTTCAACAGATCAATAACGCCCTCTGTACAAATAGTTTGCTTTTATAATCTTCTAAATAATCTTTATTGTCATTACGTAATATAAATGAAACAATGTTGCCTCAAGCTGTGTGTGCGCGTGGAGCTTATACTAGCGACCCGCCCCGGCATTGCCTGTGAATAACAGAGGCCAAGCTCTACACTAAAACTAGGCTTGTGTCTGATCAGTCTTTGGAAGATCGCGCACTACTAATACAAAAAAAGTTTTATTCTCATATCTGCCTCAATCAGAACTGCGCTTATTTTACTGATTACTAGTTCGAATGCTGTATAAAGATAACGCATTACGTAAACATGCCTTGTTGCTTATATAATATAGGGTTCAATTTTAATCCACAATTCATATTAGCCCATTTGAACTAATAAGAATGGACGTTCATTTGAACTAACAAAAATGATACACGTAAAAATGCTGTCTTGTAATAAGAATACGGTTGAATTTTATTTATTCATTCCTGTTCAAATAAACTTTGAAGTATATTAGTACGTAATTATATCTTAACCCTAGTGTGATTGCATCACAATAAGGTTCATAAGTTTAGGAGAATCACTAGACTAGTTTTTTCCTGAATCGTTCAGAAGGACCTCACGTTCTCGTTCAGTTGAGGGAATTAATTCCAAATTTTCCTTCGTTCACGAACTTCGTACAACACTATCTAAACCCTTCCTCGGGGTTCGCTCTGTTCAAAGATGCAAGCACATGAAATTCCGTTCAATATACAGATATAATACGCAATACACGTACAGACGACAGCTTTTGGGGATTTTATTTTATTAATTTATTTAATCATTCATGTACACGAAAATAAAACACATTTGAAACTTACAAATAAGAGGAAGATGGTACATAAGAGCTACTTACTCTTTAATTGAGTTTCTTCCAGTAGCCCAGCTAAAGGTACAGCATGACAAGCATTTTATAAAAAAGTATTTTTTTTTTTTAAGTTAGACGGTTTTATATTGCAGATAAGTGTACTAAAAGCTAAAAAATAATTTCATGGATACAGTCATGGGCACCAATATGTATACATTGTTATATTTTCAAAATAAAGTAACTCGTAACCTACTCCCTTTCTGGAAATATCTATGGTCACATAAATTCCTAAAAATGCAATGTACATTTATGTAAACACCTGTGACAAAGATATCATTTTTGAAATATACAAATTTTAAACATATGCATTGATTAAACTAAAATAAAATCGTGGGGCACGTCCACTTTAAATGAATTTCGGATTACTATGGGATTAACTGTATTATATTCATTGAATAATTAAATGATAACTTTAAGATAATCTCTGATAGTTTTAAAGGTAGTGAAGATTTTACAAGGCAAAACTCGTCAAATGGCTCATGGTGATATACCTGTTATTCGACTGTCTTTCTGTACAGGCAATTTTATTGTACTGTGTATCGTAGCTCCATTTATTAATCTGGCTGCAACTCTTGTTAGTGCACACACTTTAACTACATCTTTCGCGTAATTTGATCTCGTAGTAACCTCGATAGGAAAGTTTTGCCCACTCCAGCTCCGCCTGTAAATAATATTTTCTAACGTTCTTCGAAACCTGACATTTGATTTTGTATGGATTGGGTAACATTTGTAAAAAAAAATCCGGCATTCATGTACTGCTTAGCCTGTATGAACTGGTCATGATTCATTGGCAAATATGGAACTTCTTCAGTGTCTAGTTCAATGGGCTCTGCCTGTTCCAGAATCAGGAATGCGTGTACAAGATGTGCCTGAATCTTGAGGGGAAAACTCTGACGACATATTATTTTTATCCACCCTAATGCCATACAGTTCTCGGCACGCTTTTACCTTTTACCTTAACTTGGGTGGTGTACCCCTAGCGACGTATCATTTTCAGCCACCCTAACGCCTCACATTCCTCGACAGGATACCAGATCTTGACTTGGCCACCCAAGAGAGATGCATAGTGTAATTTTGTATAGTATACTGTATTATGCTTATCAAGCCCATTATTTTGATACTCATATTGATGCGATTGAAAACGACATTATCCGCCATTTTGTAGCAGTGGCCATCTTTGATTTTGTTTTTGTATAGTGCACTGAATTCTACTTCACAAGCCCTTTCATTTGATACCCCTATTCATGGGATTGAAAAAACTAAGTTGTCCACCATCTTGTAGCGGCGGCCATCACACAATAATATTGAATATGGGTAATTGTATAATTGTATTGTCACCAGAATCAAAGGCGTATACCAAATTTCAGATGAATCGGTTAACGGGAAGAGGGTTACATTTCAATTATTAAATTTTACCCAAACAAACAAACAGGGTGAGCTAAATAAAACCGTTTAACAATAAGAAGACAATGGATTTTTAAGCGGTTTTATATAATAGATAAGATCGATTTATGTGGTTTATATCATTCTGTATTGCATATTGTAGTAGTAGATAAGGGCAAACTTTAAAAATTAGTTGCGAAAATGTAATGAAACAAATATTCATTGAAAACGTTAGCTATACCTTTTAGTAAAAACACAGCAAATACCGCGTGATTTCCCTGGTGGTAACATCATCGTAAATTAAAATCTAACAAATAAAGATTTGTTTCTAATCGGTTCTCGGTTTTTCCAGTTTTAGTCGACGAATCTTCCCTAACAACGACGACGACGACCATAGACAACCAACTCGTTGATCCGTTTATCGTTAATTGGCGTAGCAAACGTTTCTACTAATTATACTTTTAAGTAAACATACTAGTTAATTTCTCTTACATTTCCTTCAAGTCCGTTAAATCGTTAAATCCATTAGTCGATAGTATATTATTTTATCACTATCACCGAGCTAAACGTCCGTGACATGCGGATGAGCAGATGGCCGGACAGATGAACATGTCATAAGGGTTTTTTGCTATTTAGATACGGGACCCTGAAACGTATACAACTGGAGTGCATAATTCGTATATATTTGTGAAGGTGTATTTTATGAACAGCTACAAAATGATGTAGTACTATTTTGAAATATACAACTATATATTTATATATTACGGATAACACACACATACACACACACACACACGCACGTTCGCACGCACGCACACACACAAATACATACACACACGCACACTCATGAACGCATGCAAATATACACACGCGTTCACATTAATGTTTCATGCTGTACACAGAAAAAGGCCTTAGAGAGGACGCAAAATACACCTAGCGCATCCCACTTCTCCTCCCATGCCTCAAAATTAGAACCTATTAAACTGACACAGTAAACCCGAATTGCTTGTCGTAGAATAAAATACTATTAGAATGAAAATAAAATTGTGATTTATTTAAAGTTAACGTTTTAAATATTTTACTAAGAGCCGGGAGTACAGATATTGGCCGAAAATTCGAAGGATCACGGATTTATAAAGGCAATAATTTAGAGTGCTTCATTAAGCCAGGAAATACCCCACACTGTATATATTTATTAAATATTAAAGATAGATAAGGTGAAATGACTTTCGATTTAATAAATTTTATTAAAATACCATACATATCATTTTAATTTCTAAAATGTTAAGCGTCATGTATACCCCCATGATGCTTAGCATTTTAAAAATTAAAATAATGTCTTAATGTAAATGGAGCCTATTACATGAAACTAAAAATTGACATCACATTTCTTCACATAGTCTCTAAGTAATGACTCAGCAGCGACTGGGGAGGATATTAAATATTTTGTAGTTTAAATTGGAGTGTCAGCAAAAAATTCTCAAATACAGTTGCATCTTCGTCGGACTTAACTATTTTATCTTTGATACAAAGATGAAAATAAGAGGAGCGTCTTTTGACCCTTCCAGTTTCATTACCTATTATGTTTCAAATTGTCCTTTTTTTTTGCTTTTTTTTTCTTATATATTTATTGAGATTTTGATGTCGTCTATTGAAGGAAAGTGTGGGTGTGAGTTCATACCCGCTGTTCACGATGAGCGGATGCCGTTTTGTCTTTTATGCCAGCGATGCTTGACCAACGAATCAATGAAACGAGGTCGTCTTGAGGCGCATTTGAAGGCGAAACATAGTGCTCATATAAATTCAGATTTGAGTTACTTTAAAACTTAAAAAGAAAAGTTTGAAAAAAGAACAACATTACATTCTCTATTTACTGCTCGTTCTTTAACAAATAATCGTCCTTCTGAGACTAGTTATCAAATTTTTTTATTAATCGCTAAAACTGGAAAAATATAACATCTTGGGCTGCAGATGGCGCCCCTAATATGATGGGCAAGAAAAATTAAAAATTTAAAAAAAAATTAAAAAAAGAAATTAAAATTGATGAAAGATGCGAATCCAGAAATGATTATTGTACATTGATTTATTCATAAGGAAAACTTGGTAGCTAAAATATCTCGCCTGTTCTAAATGAAGTATACAGTAATAAAGTGTGTTAATGCTATTGAAGCTAGAGCCAAATATGAACGTCTTTTCAAGTTATTTTGTGAACAACAGAATGAAGACCATGTGAGACTTTTACTTCACACCGAAGTAAGATGGCTATCCAAAAGCAACTGCTTGAAAAGATTTATGCAACTGTTTGACACTCTTAGTGATTTTTTAAGCGACAAACCTGAAATGAAGTATCTGTTAACAATCGATGGTAAAGCATTTGTAAGTTATGTAGCCGATATCTCTGAAAAACCTTAGTTTTACTTACGATGTTTTGATAACAATTTCATAGTGATTCCTTCCTAAAACTTATCATTTCATTAAGGGAACAAAACAATTTTTAAAGGTTAAAAATTATGTGTGGGGGCATAAAAATTTTAGAAATGTTAAGGCGGGGCATGGCCTAAAAAAGGTTGGGAAACACTGGTTTAGATAGTGTTGTACGAAGTTCGTGTACGAAGGAAAATTTGGAATTAATTCCCTCAACTGAACGAGAACGTGTGGTCCTTCTGAACGATTGAGGAAAAACTAGTCTAGTGATTCTCCTAAACTTATGAACCTTATTGTGATGCAATCACACTAGGGTTAAGATATAATTTCGTTTATTTGAACAAGAATGAATAAATAAATTTCAACCGTATTCTTATTACAACAAAGCATTATTACGTGTATTGTTAGTTCAAATGGGCTAATATGAATTGTCGATTAAAATTGAACCCTATTTTATAAGCAACAAGGCATATTTATGTAATGCATTATCTTTATAGAGCATTCGAACTAGTAATCAGTAAAATAAGCGCAGTTCTGATTAAGGCAGACATGAGGCTGTACCTCTAATAATTTTTTTTTGTATTAGTAGTGTGCGATCTTTCAAAGACTGATCAGACACAAGCCTAGTTTTAGTGTAGAGCTTGGCCTCTGTTATTCACGGGCGATGCCGGGGCGGATCGTTAGTATAAGCTCCACGCGCACACACAGCTTGAGGCAACATTGTTTGATTTATATTACGTAATGACAATAAAGATTAATTTAGTAAATTATAAAAGCAAACTATTTGTACAGAGGGCGTTATTGATCTGTTGAAGTGTATGCTTGTAATGTTTTAACAACTTTGTGCGCTGGCGAAGAGCGCCGCAAATGAAAACAGAAATTTGTTATGAACTTTGATGTTTGATAGAGCCACATTTTACCCAAAGCATATACCTATTCGCTGTCTGTATGTCCTCTTGTCCGCGTGTCTGTATCTCATGAACCGCCAAACTGATGAAATTTTCACAGTTGATGTGTTTCTGTTGCCGTTATAACAAAAAACTGAATACAATAAATATGAAAGATACCATACAACAAATGTGATATTTTTCCACTTTTTATAGATCGTGGTACGTTCTTCCTGCGTCCATTATAAGACTTACACAGTAAACTTTAGTTAGCCAATAGCCATACTGTATTGCAGCCGCATTGGGCGAGCACGACCGGGGAGTACTTCTCGCTCACGTCGCTATCACGTAACGCTCACATGACACCGGCGTAAAGTGACAGTTTGCTGTCACTTGTCTTCGCTTTTTGAGCATCCCGAGGCCTATTAAAGGAAACAGGAAAGGAAGGCAATGCATTTGCATGACAGCAATAAAGGGTGCGCTTGTTGTCAAAAGGCTTCTATCTCGTTTGCCCCCTATGCTATAAATAAGCTCCTTCAGTTTTCTCTTCCTTGAACGCTGTCCTTACAACGAGTTGGGTTACTCCATGTAAGAACAGCCTTCAAGGAAGAGAAGATAGAAGAATAAGCATGGTTCTCTCCACGTGTCGTAGACGTGACGAGTCTTTCTCATCCATTCTAAGAGAGACACTGATATAACGCTAAATCCAATAGGCATTTTACTTGTCTGTGCAACCATTTAGCGTTTCCTGCTATTTTTATTAATGTTTAATTTATGCTTCTTTAAGCGGGTTAGGGAAAAATGATGTGTGTAAATTATGACGATGCCCGCGCACATTTAAAAAACCGACACCCTTAAGTTAGCTATCATCTTCATCGTCTCCATCATCAGCCAAACGACGCCCACTGCTGGACATAAGCCTCCCCCATAGTCACCAAGTAGGTAAGTGAACACTTTAGTTTAAAGAAACCATAATAATATAGAAGTCATAAGTACATATGTAGTACCCGCACTAGAAGTCATAAGTGTAAATAAAACGAAGCTTGCACACAAAACCCTTTTATTAAAGAAAATAACTTACTTACATTACATTATTAAGTTGCAGAATTGTCACCGTATTTGTAACAATAAACATAAGTATTTTCGGAATGAGTGGCATCTCTATGTTTACTATTCCAGAAACTTGTATTTTTATTGCACTTGATGAAATATAACGCAAAAATGCTTTTGTATCTTCGAAATCTTTTGTACCTTTAAATTAAAATTCAAACTCAACATATTTTCAATCGCAATTGTCTATGAATGTATACTTTTTGGACACGGTAGGTAATCCTAAGTTCTATTTAAATAATAAAACGGAACTAATGCTTATGTACGTAGTAAATTTTACCGAATTTAGTGTCGTTATTATCGGAGAGTATGTACACCGCATGAAATCGAGAGACACGTGCGCGTCCAACGGTCAAAGGGCGAAGGTAACCGTATAGTTAGAATTTGGAAGACAAAACGGGTAGAATTTTAGATACTTAATTTTTTACATATTCGGAATCAGTATCTCGTCGCTCTGCGATTTTTACAGTGTCCTTACTAAACACCAGCTATATTAATGTGTGAAGTAATTTTATCAGCCTGGGGATTTATTGAATAGTGACACTACTGGAACACAATCAGAGAGAATATAGCTGCAAACTCTCCAGTTACGGTGTACAGGATTGTTTCCATTAATCGCATTAGGGTGGCCCTATTTATTTTATATATTTGCCACAAATTACTCAACAAATAGTTACCATTTTTGTGGATGATAGCACGATAGCTATACCATGTTCTAATACAGCCAATTATAATATAAATGTATACTTCCTTTAGTTTATGTTTGTTTTTAATAATTTATATGTAAACTTATCTAGGAAGCCATATGTCATATTGAATAGATGACACAGAATGTCTTGTCATCTATTACAAAATGGCTTGAAAATAATAATCTCAAAATCAACATGAATTAAACAGTGTTAATTAATTTTCGTCAACGGTTTAAAGTATTGTATCCTAAAGTTCAATATTTCATTATTGTCTATTAATATTTGTACGCCGTAATAATTGGCAAAACATAATTGTACTTCTAATCTACTCCTAAGACTACTAACACGCCAACTTTATGCTAATTTTGTTTTAAATAAGTGCATCATCGGTGACTAGACGACACGATCTCAATTTAGTTTCGCCCCCTCTATGTAATGTACATAACCTCACTCCGATGTAATGACTTTGAATATAGATAGGAGTTGATATTCAGATAATTATTATTTGTATTTACAAACCACCCAAACTGGTTAAATTTACAGTTGACCTCTTCTTTAAAATATTATATGACATTCAAAATAAATATGCTTTTGACAAAACAAGAAAATTAATACTATGTGGTGATATAAATATTGACATACGTAAAAGAAACAAAACTAATTAAGAGACTTAACTAGATTAAGAGATTTACTATCTGGGTTTAATTTAAATCTATTTTTACGCAAACCAACACGATTATAAGTGGTACATGCATTGTTAATTTTATGAGTAACGTAAACAGACCTAAGTGTGATATAATTGAATTAGCTTTATCAGACCATACTGCTCAATTATTTACATGTAATGTTTTTAACACACGTATCCAATCGACAAGACACATTTATATTTTCAAGAGAAGAATCACAAAAAAGATAACATTTTAAAATTCCTAAAATAAAGTAGCTTAGGTTTCAGTGATGTCTATGAAACCAGAAACCCATAAGAAGCATTTTAAAGATTATACGATATTTTTATACTCTTCTATGTTATTATGCCCTTTTGTTTATTCCCTATCTAAAAAGTAAAATTATTTCTTAAAGAAAGACTCCAATGGATTAGTACTGGAATAAAAAAATGTACTAAAATAAAATGAGGACTATTACGGAGATGTAGAAAATCCCCTAATATTCTAAATACAAATAAATTCAAGACATATTGTAATAGACTAAAGAAAATTATTAATCTAAAACGTAAAGTGCAAAATGACAACAAAATCAAAACATCTGATAATAAATCTAAAGCTATTTGGGACCTAATAAACAATAAACCAAAAATAAAAGTACATGTAAACGATATTACAAATAAGAAGGGATGTTTACATAGTTACTTCACCAAAAGATATTACATAAGCGTTTAATGTCCATTTTGTCAAGCGTAAATTAATCAAAAGTTCCCTTCATAACATAAAATGGAGCCAATTAATCTCCATTTTTCTAACACCATCAGTGTCGAAATAAATTTTTAAAATTCTAAAAGTTTTAAAAAATTCAAAAGGCACTGTTTATGACGATATCACTACTACAACTATAAAAAGCGTGAATGCTTATATATCTCCAATCTTAAGCCATATTGTAAATCTATGTAAAGAAAATGGAATATTCCCTAACGGACAGACACCGAGTGCATCGCCGAGGAGCTCAGGGGTCTGGGCTTCCCGGTGCGCTTCGTGCGGCAAATACCGGCGAGAGGCGGGAGACCCGGCTGCCTGTAACACGCGCAGCTGGACCACCTGAACAGCGAGGAGCTCACACGCCTACGAGGTGTGAAAACTCCTCTGCATGCCCGGAGTGGTCGTGGAGGGGTGGAAGGGCAGACAGGGACCAGCACAGTGTCACCGTTGTCAGCTCTTCGCACACTCCTCAACGAACTGCCACCGGGAGATTAGGTGCGTCCGCTGCGGCGGGGTCCATGCAGTCGGGGATTACCCGCTGCCGAGAGGAGCCACCCCGACCTGCGCCAACTTCAAGGGCCCTCACACGACCAATGACCGGAGGTGTAAGGCCTTTCTCAGGGAGGCCAGTGCCCGAGGCACGGCCATCCATCCACCCATCCCACCCAAGCCCGCTGTGCATGGTGACCAGTTTATACTGGTCCTACACGGCTGACACCGCGCAGCTCCTGCGCCCGCGGCTCCGTTGCAGAGGGAGGGACAGGTCGACGGCCCAGACTCATCCCTTGCCTCCCCGGCCATCGACCCCAAACCCAGGCAGGTGAAGACGCCCAAGCCCAAGAGGAAGCCCCTAGCTGTGGCCGTCCAAAGCTGACACCCTCCGCAACAGGAGACCACCGCGACCGCAGTGCGCCGAGTACCTTCACAGGCTAGGGAC
This sequence comes from Eumaeus atala, assembly GCA_017140195.1. Taxonomy (NCBI): domain Eukaryota; kingdom Metazoa; phylum Arthropoda; class Insecta; order Lepidoptera; family Lycaenidae; genus Eumaeus; species Eumaeus atala. The sequence continues at coordinate 118,723 of JAFELO010001266.1, read as the reverse complement.
CCCGAACACGCACGCTCACCATCAGGCGTACCAACGCACCCCACACCACCGACACCAATTCCCACACCACGGACATCAGTCCCCCCACCTGCGCGGGAACCGAGGCGCTCGGAAGGGGAGCAGCGTCGGCGCGACGGGCCCAGGGTCCACGTTGACGATCTCAGGGAGCTAATCCGAGAGATCATCAGGGAGGAGCTGAGGGCGGTCGTGAAGGCGTCGTCCAGATTGCTCAGAGACCCGGGCATCTGGGCGCAAATCATGCACGGGGCCACCCGTGCGTGTATGACCAACGGGGAGCCAGTGATAGATCGTGACGAGCTCAGGGTCGCTTACGATCTACGTGGCGGACAGACATCCCGGGAACAGTTTTGACCTAGGTGATGTCCACAACGTGCTGGGGAACGGCGGCCAGGTATTGTTGGTCGGCCACCTGAACTCCAAGCATCCAGCTTGGGGATCGGCCGTCACAAACAACGCTAGTTTCAGGCTGCAGGAGGATTCGGAAGAGCGCGGCTACACAGTGCAAGGACCACCGTGTCCTACGAACGTGCCTACGGATCCCCTGCGTACCCCAGACGTTCTGGACATCGCCCTACACCAGAACCTCAAGGCCACGGTCAACATCGAGGTCCTGTACGACCTCGACACTCAACAATTACCCATCCTCGTCACACTTTTTTCCGAAGCAATCCTTAGGGAAGGAGTGCGGACCAGAGAGAGGATCGACTGGGCCGTCTATCAGGATAGCCTAGTCGATTTCACCATCGCCGGGCAGCTGTCTACCTCGGACGAGGTGGAAGCCGCTGCTCGCCGCTTCACGGAAAAATCCAGGAGGCGCGGGCGGCGGCGACCACCGTTGTACCGGTAACTGCGCGCCGGCGTGGTGAGCTCCCCCCGAGCCTACTGGCGGACCTGCAGAGGAAACGTCAGATGAAGAAACTCTGGGCCTGCACTCGCTGTCCGAGAATCAAGGCATAACTCAACAAGCTGGCCGAGGAACTGTCTGCGAAGGTGAGGGAGTGTCGTGGAGCAGGCTGGCAGAGTACAATCTTTCATGCCGGCGAAAACGATACCAACCTGCACGCCCTGAACAGACGTCTCACGAGGCCAAAAACCACCATCACTCCACTTCTAGGCACCAAAGGCCGAAGGCCCCGAAGCCTGCCCGGAAGCTACAGGCCCATAACGCTGCTGTCCCACATCGCGAGTTGTTCGAGAGGCTTCTGCTTCGGACGCTGAAGTTGTACATTCCCATAAGGGATGAACAGTTCGGCTTCCGGAGCGGCCACTTGACCACGTTGCAACTGACGCGGGTGATCCACCACTTGTCTGTTGAGATGAACAAGGGGAGACACTCTGTCGCGGTCTTTCTCGATATGGAGAAGGCCTTGGACGCGGTGTGGCACTCGAGATTCTTGTATAAGTTGGTGGACGCCGGCGTCCCGCTGGCGCTTGTGAGACTAGTGGCATAATTCTTGGAAGGTAGGACCTTCCGGGTAGCGGTGGAGTGGAGACACTCCTCGGTGGAGGCCATACGTACCGGAGTGCCACAGAGCAGTTGCCTATCCCCTTGCCTGTACGCGGCCTACACCAACGACATCCCCACACTCAATGATCCTTCGGGAGAGGGTGAGGTGGATGTCATGCTCGCGCTGTTCGCCGACGACAGCGCTTACGTAACCTCGTCCCGAAAGCCGGAGCTCGCAACTGGGCGCATGCAGCGCATGCTGGACCGGTTGCCAGAGTGGTTCGACAGGTGGCGCATATCCGTCAACGTGGATAAGACGACGGCGCTATATGTCAGCAAGAGGCGCTCCATGCCGGGGCGGTTAAAGTTCAGAGGCCAGGATGTGTCTTGGGAATCCCATCAGGATGGGCATCCGCAGCGCGCGGTGGATACTGGATACTGGGTGGATACTGTGCAGGTGGACCGGGCGGTCAACCAGGCGAGAACAGCCCGCGCTTTGCTGTCGCCGCTTCTAGCGTCCGGACTTCCTACACGGACGAAACTGGGGATTTACAAGACGTATATCCGGTGACGCCTCACTTACGCCGCCCCCATATGGTACGCGCTAACCTCCCAGGACCAGCGGAAACGTATGCAAGCCCAGCGAAACATATTTCTACGAGATATTCTATCATCACGGGAGCCGGTCGCTACGTCCGTAACGACGTGATCGCGCGTGACTTGCGGATAGAGTCGCTGGATAAGTTTGTGGTTCGATTGTCGAGCGCTATGTTCAATAGGGCAGACAATCGATCGCATGCTCATCTACACGACCTGGCCCCGCGGCACACGCGACCACCTGACGGGAGACCGTATCCGCGCTCCCCCCTCCCGTGATCCACCAAGCGGACTAGGGACTGCGTGTCCTGCGATTCGGACGAGGATCACACATGCGCATGCATAACACACCCAATCACTCACCACAGCAACACAACACAACACACCACGCAACACACAAGCCCTAATCAGGCTTACATCCCCCCTGAGCCCATAAGCCACGATGGCAAACCCGCAATATTTATTGCGGCCCCGTTACCGAAGGGATAGTTGTCCCCTCGCGATCCCACCCGGGTTATGAGGTTCGCTTCGGTGCCCGTAGCCGTCGCAGATCATCTGCGAAGATGACCAGGAGTAGTAGGGCTTTTATCGGACTCATAATAAATATGGGGACGATGCCGGTGGCGAATTTGCAAGAGTACTGGTCACGATGTGATGTCAGTTACATCTCTTTTTATTCAAACAAATTTACGAGGGCAGATTCGGCTAAATTTTTTGGATGCTTCATCAAAAAACAATCCCAACAACAGATGCAGGTACAAGAACACGTTTGCAGCCAGTGAGCTGCTTTCTTGACTATATCATTTCCAAACTTTTGGAGTACTTTACACCGGGAGAAGAAATTTGTTTTATTATGTTTAACCCGAAGAAATTAACGAAATGGGGTATTAGATTCTACACTATGGCCGACTCAAATACTGGATATATCTGTAGTATTCTTCCTTTTTATGGAAGTCTTACTAGGGAGAAATTGATAAGGCCCGATCTTCCGGTATCAGCAAGAATACCACTGCACCTTTACCTTTATACGATGCTCCAGGAGAAAGTGCCTGGTAGTCAAGGACATCGTATGTTCCCTAATCGGTATTACACCAGCTCTATC